>JAATLQ010005226.1:34292-109144 GCA_013421005.1 Heliconius erato x Heliconius himera | reverse complement strand
CGTTCGATTTCGGGTTCTGCGAGTGATGAGTTTTGAATAATATCAGCAAGGATTTCTACAGCGGCAGGTACGTCGTTGGCGAGGCATTTAGCATAGAACACAGTTTGCTCCCGGGATGTGTAAGCGTTTAAGTGAGCACCCATGTTTTCAACGAGTAATTCTAAGTCAGTTTGTGATCTCTTGCTTGTTCCCTTAAAAGCCATGTGTTCTAAGAAGTGAGCGACTCCATTGTTTTTGGAGTTCTCATACCTTGAGCCAGCGTCTATCCAGAGACCTACGGTGGCTGTAGCAGCACCGGAGTCCTCAGAGGCAACGCGGACCCCATTGTCGAGAATTGTAAGTTGAGTTGGGGGAATGTTGACTAGGGCTTGCTTGTAGGCCGCCGCTGTTGCCAGGGCACGAACATTATTGCCGTGCTTTGTTATAAGCCTCGCTACTTTCAGCATTTTTCTCTTTTCCTGGCACTTTATAGAACTCTGCTCGCTGATTTACGTAATGTGCAATATTCTTGCTAGATGTCAAAAAATACTATAGCACAGATAAAAAGAAAATGTCTTATTTCTCCATAAATATTTAAAAAATAAATTGTCTATTACTCGGATGAAGAAAATTTATGTAATAAAGAAACGTCTAAGATAACTGATTTTTACATTTTAAATTATTTTATTTTAGAGGTAGCATATTAACAAAATATATCGTATTCTTATTTGGTAAAATAATTGTAATTAATTTTATTAATTTTACATACATTTGGTATTACATATTAGAAATTCTATTATTTTCTCTTTTTTAATTAATTTAATAAGTTTAATAATAATTAATTTAAATCTATAACACAATGATATTGAAGTTATTTTTTATAATTATTTTAAAAATAACACATAATGTCATTATAATGTTTTTTAAACAGTTTAAAGTTAAAACGTTTTACGTGTGACGGAACGACGAAAAGAATTACATGAAAGAAATCATGTGGAAATCATTTCTTTCACGCCTATTCCATTTCGTCGGAATATTACGGAAGCAATGATGTGTAGTGACGATTGTTATTTAGTTAATTTCGCTAAAGTTACCTGGGAAAGTGCGTGGCGGGCATAGGCAATAATATAGTTCCTACAAAATGTTTTACTTGTGATTTTATTACGTTCATCATGACTACAATGAAGAACCCTAATTCGTCGTCTTCTAAACTTGCACTCCTTAACCATATCAAATACGAGCACCTGGTAGCTGGAATATCAGGTGGCGTCACTTCCACGTTAATTTTACATCCTTTGGACCTCATTAAAATCCGTTTCGCAGGTAAGAAATGATTCTATATTTTAACTCCATGTCATAACAATTTCGTTTTATTTCAATGCGCCTAGTTATTACACAGAATTTGAGAAATAGTCTAAATATATAACTTAATATAAATCGCCACGCTAGTTTAAATTACTGCGAGGTTCCTGTTTCTATAAAAAAATCGATTTCGCGGCTGTAATCTGACCTTGAACTTGAAATAACATCAGTTGAAAGTGGGTTTGTAATTTAAGTTCGTTGCAACTGATGAAACTCAAAACAATTGTTGCAAATTATTCTGTGATTTTCTTTGTTCAATATAAGTGCATTCACTGTACCAAACTTTATTTCTTGGACTATTTATTTTATATATATATATATACATTTATAATAATTTTATACTATAAATCTAAATATATTATTATAATAATAATTGAATTTCAGTCTCTAATCTAAATATATGGTAAATAACTTATAAGGATAAATATATAAAAGAGCTTCATGTTATATTATTTATATGTTCATGTTATAGAAGGCTTAGTGTCAGGCTTAAACTTTATGTTGTTCTCTGCTTTCTGCTCAAACTGCAGACATTGTTTGCAGGGGGGAACTTAGTAATTTGTAGCTATGCTATAGTATAGCTAAAGTAGAGATGTCATGGTGAGAATGAATCAGAACACGCTTCTGTGGTTTGAATATGTTGAGAGACTGATGATGAATTGTGAAAGAATGACAAAAAAGATTTATGAAAAAAGAGTGAGTTGCAAGAGAAGCAAAGGAAGATTTTAGTTCATCTTCGAAAATGCAGTTTGAATAATATTAGAGAATGGCCACATTAAAAGCACAAGGATTCCCTGCGGGCATATATAAACAGGTTAATGACAATGGCCAAGGCGAAATATGTAAACAGAGAATGTAGCATTTGGTACTCTAATCTCTCTAGTGACCCTGTTAGTGACAAAACATGAAGCTTAGAGACACATAAAAGAAATCTTAGCATAGGTTTCCTCTGTCTATGGAAAAAAAATATTGCAAACTTAAACATAAGTGTAAAATTCATATAATATAGTAATATGTTATATGCAATTGCTCTTTGTTTTATTTATGCGGGTAATTTGCAGGATGACACTAATTAGTCTGAACAACTATTGTTTAATATATTTTAATGAATGGATTCTTTAAATTACCAGTGCCAGGAAAAGTTTTTGAGAATATTTACCTTCATTTTAAAAAGATATATTTTTATGTATACATATATTTTTAAACTGTATTAGAAATAATTATCATAATGATGTATTACAATGCTAAAAATATGTTTTTTTTATCTAAGAATTTTAAATTATGTAATGAATATAATTATTAAATAAATATGGCAAGTATTATTAATATTATTATTATTTTTTACTGGCAATTATGTTTTTATTTTATATGTAGAATACATATAAAACCCTAAATTCTACATTGACTTACACATACATATTAACTGTACTGGCACAGCAGCACAGCATCTGACTGTAAACGCCAAAAGAGTTATGGATACTATTCCCACTTGAGGGATTGAATTGTTCTGTGTAGAGTGCAAATCATGATGTCACGAAAAGTGAGGAACAGAGTGTCTTAAGTTTCTGCTTGCCTTGTGAAGCTAAAAAAAGTTTATATTTTTTATTGTTTAATTTTTTATAGTAAATGATGGCAGAACAGCAACAGTTCCGCGTTACGATGGTCTGGGCAGCGCTTTCGTGACAATCGTTAAGAAAGAGGGTGTCCGCGGGCTGTACCGAGGTGTAACCCCCAATGTATGGGGTTCTGGGTCCGCGTGGGGCTTCTATTTCTTATTGTAAGTATTATACAGGTACTTGTGTAGCTGTCGTAGTGCAGCGGCATAGCATTTGATCTCCGTTTTTAACTTGGGGGATTTTAATAATTTCATTATTTTGGTTTCCTTGCTCTGGTAGTTAGATGAAGAAGGGTGAAGATGATAGTAATACGACAAGCTAAATTTAACCAGTTCCCTTACTCAATACGAATTTCGAATATTATTGTAAGTATTAATAATAGTTATAATAATGTGTGGAAAATGGGGATCAGAATATCTTAACAATTAGTTACACCTGACAATTCTGCTATCTGCGGGATACAGCATGAACGAAAAAAAATACATAGCTCATATATAGTGTTAATTTAAAAATATATAAATTCAGCATATTTATTATAATAACAAAAATAATTACTATGTATTTATTTAATAGTAATAATTGTGGCTCAGTGCGTAAACGTAAGAGTTGTGGGTTTGATGACTCAGAGAATGATAGAGTGATTTAGCGTTACTTTTTTTTGTATTGTTTTGTTTGCGGAAGATGCATGACGCTTAAAGAATTAGGATTTTATTACTTTTGTAGTACATACTAAATATTGATATATCCTTCCGATAGGACATGTTGCGGAAACGTAATACACTAGATGACTGTTCCGGAACAGGAATGAGTCATTTCAAGTTCAAAATAATTCTGGTTAGCTTATTCAGAACATTTTGCTTGCAAGCAACCTCCGCGCGTGGATAGGTAATAAGAAAAAGTAAATTTGGGAAGGGAAATTTGGAACCTGTTGCAATTCTTATACAAACAGAACAACTGGTATAGATTCACTTACTTTTCAGTTTTGCCAGCTACACAAAAAAAATTAAAAGCATCGGCACAGCTGGAACTGGAACGAAAATTGGAACGGGACAATCTGGAACACGTTCCTCAGTTTTGTCGGAACGTTACATTACTAATACTTAATAAATAATTATTTAGTAACATTAACGGGACATGGTATTTTTATTCTTTGAAAATAACACTTCAAAATGATAATAAATAAAAGATTGGTTTACATGTTTATATTGTAGAGCTGCGAGAACATGTTTTCACGCATGTATTTAGAATAGGAATCACTTCCCGGTTTTAAGAGTAAACATATTTACTTATGCGTGTTTATAGTTTGAACGATTAGTTCAGACTTAAGTAGGTACTTAACGTGTAAAATTACGAAGAAAAATTTATCAACGAAGATACTGAAAGTTCTTCAAAAAAATCTGCATAATTTTTTTTATTAATTTAAGCGCTAGGTTAGATCTTAACAAAAAGGCGGGTTCAAATCTTACCCACGGTAATTCTTTTATATTCCAGTGCTTTAGGAACAAATTTGCTTAGGCGGTCAAATGGATTGACGGACAATCGCTCCAATGATTCAAATATAAGACTCAAAATTCGACACATTGCATGCTGAGTACCGGAACACAACGCCGCTCTTTGTCATAAAGAAACGACATTAAATAAATGACCAAAACCATTCTATTTCAGCTATAATGCAATCAAAACCTGGATTCAAGGGGGCAACGCGCGTACCCCCTTGGGTCCAGGCCTGCACATGCTGGCCGCAGCCCAGGCCGGGATCCTCTCCCTTATAATGACCAACCCCATATGGGTGGTGAAGACGAGACTATGCCTTCAATATAGTGAAGCTACAATTGCTGAAAATAAACGTTATACAGGCATGGTTGATGGGTTGACGAAGATATATAGGACGGAAGGTGTTAGAGGATTATATAGGGTGAGTGATTTTATTTTAATATTAGTTTAGTATTTTTCTTTCCTAAGTGAGGTATAACACTTTAAAAAAGGTAAAATTATTTTAGTTTTTTTTTATGTTAGTACAGTACAGTCGGGCCGACCTAAACTTAGCTGTAGATGGCGGTGCAAGTTTGATTGTAGGACTTTTTTCTTATTTTTCATATGTACTTCAAGGTAGTTTGACTATAAACTCGACTGGTTGTCGGTTCAGTCGACGAAGAAGTAAAATATTTCTTTAAATTTATTCAATTTCTTCGCTCTGGTGTCCATACAAACGTTTTGCCACTTAACGCGCAATTCCTCCAAAATTCGGCGGAAAGTGGTGAATGGAGTGTTTTAACACTAGGTTTCCTTTTCCTACCCTGCTGTGTGCGGGGAACAGCAAGAAGCCGATTTAATTTTTTTACTTCAAAACTTTTGTACAAAAGTTTAGGAAAACTTAACTTTAGAACGGCCATTATACGTCGACAATACCGTAATTTGTGTTTTTTTGTAGAAATGGCTTAATTACCAACTCATGCTAGCCGTTCCCCGAAGTTTTGGTCGATATTTTTTCAATGCACTTCATTATCTTTGCATGAAATAAATGCATTTTGTGTAATGTAACCACAAAAACAGTACAAAGTAAATCATATATTCGCACGTTATATAATAATTAGATAAATTTCAATAGATAAACCTAAAACCTGCCGGGGATAATGACATAGGTTATCATCAGTTAATGAGCAATTAGGTCCGCGGTAATTTCGCAAAGTTGTAAACAATTAAATCTGTTTAATGTTATATTGCACTTATATGGATCGTATACAATTACATATTTAAATAATAACAAGATATTAATATTATAAAACTGAAAAGCTTATACGGTTGGAACGAATTGAAAAAAAAAACTTTTAAGGGATAGTCTATTTATCAAAGAAGGCTTATAGGCTATACATATGAAGTTAATTTCTTTTGGTCATACGGTCGAAGCCGCAGGTTATAAGTAGTAGAAACTTGTACAATTCTTATCGTACCATAATGTTATATTGTGTCATTCAGTGTCTGAATGTACACGCTGTTGCTGTATAGTAAGATAAAACGCATCGTTTAGTTCCGCCACTTTAAGTTTAATTCGGCGGAAAATGGTGAACGAAGTGTCTCAACACCAGATTTTTTAATAAGGTTTTTTTTAACTTACCGGTTTACGGTGGAAACCGGATATAAAACATACCCGGATTTCACCGCGAAAGAGAAATGAGCGGATAATGCTTAGGCGGGACGGACTCTTTTTAAATAAAATAGGTTTACATTTCTATCAATAAAGAGTTTTGTATTTTGTAACTACTTCGCTCCGGTTCCAGCGAGTTTATATTAATTCTTTCCACTCGCTCGATCGTTTCTGTCCGACTATTCGGTGGTAGAAATACAAGTACCTATGCAGTTTACTCTTGCGAGTCTCACGTAGTCCTGTTCTCTCCGCTCTCGTTGGAATCTGGGCTTTAGTTTATATGTGCTCCTCGCGGGGTCAATTTGAGTCACTTCGCAGTGTCCAATTGAACTGAAATTTGGATTACGATTTTAGTTCTGATGACAATAAAATTACATATTATAATAGTAACAAAATGGCGGATTACATTATATTCATTTGCAATTTCTTTTTAATTTACAAAGTTTGTCTTTAAAAATATTTTATAAATAAATATTATTTTTACCTATATACTAAATTATTATAAATGGTATAAAACTTAACTAAAAATAGGAAATAAATATTATTGTATGGTTAGAAAATAATTGAAAACTGCAGGGAAAAAATAAATAAATTTTTATTTAATTTTTTTTAATAACGATTTCAAGGTTATAGAAGTGCATTTATTGTCTTACCTTATACTAGTATATTAATATAAAATATAATAATTATAATTAAAAATATAATTTAATTCTCGTACATAGTTTCTAGTACATTTCATATTCTAAAGAATAAACACATCAATTATAGTTCTTTTATACTGTCGATTGGATTAAAGTGATTCCGCAAGCCATAAAAAAGCATTCATTTTTTACACGTGTAAACCGTGTGTTGAGATATCATATACATATATGATGAAGTTATAATATTTGCTTTTGCTATTCTATAAGTGTTAGTTTATCTAAACTATAAATCTAAATAATTTGTTTGATTGAACGCGTCAATCTCAGGAACTACTCAATTTTGTCGTATAGTCAATTTATTGAGAAAGCTATACCTAGGCCATTTTATCACGTTGATGGTGTCGACGTGACCAACTGTGCCTATATAGTGTGTAAATATAACATATGCAGTTTGTATAGCAGTGAAATATGTACAATGTACTCGTACATATCTTTATTAATTTGAGAGACTGAAGAGATCCTTGAAGTCAATTTCTTATTGGCGTAGGGGCAAAGCGTGTGACTGTAAACTTGAAGGTTGTGTGTTCGATTCCCACCCGGGGGGAAGAATTATTGTTTATTAATATTTTCTCTGCTCTCTGCATTTTATTTCTCTGGTACCACCAAGGCAAAACCGCGGGGTTGAGTTCTGCCACTCAACACGCAATGCCTCAAAAATTCGGCGATGCGTGGGAAACGGAGTGTCTTAACACTAGGTTCCCTCTGCCTACCCTGCTATACGCGGAATACAGCGTGAAACTGAAAAAAAAAATGTTTTAATTTATAAAATTTTAATATTAAAAAGCGACGTAATTGATGGAACATTTTGTAATACATTATCGGTGAATGATCGATCGCGTCGATATTTCAGGGACAGATAAAAGGATCGATATATTTTGTTAACAATTGTAATATTTTGATTTGCTGCCCTTGAATGAATTATGTAAATTTTTGTTTCATAATATAATAAAGAGGTTAACTAATTTAATGAATTTATTTTTTCATTTTTACAAAGTCAGCTTCACGCTGTATCCCGCACACAGCAGGGTAGGCGGAGGGAATCTAGTGTTAAGACATTCCGTTCTCCACTTTCTGCCAAATTCTAGAGGCATTGCGTGTTGAGTGGCAAAACTCAACGCCGCGGTTTGCTTCAACACCTGAAGGAAGAAATGGAAGTATAAATTTAAGAAAATATTTCATCTCCTCGAATGGAGATCGATCTCACAACAAGTCGGTTTTACAGTCACACTTTGTGCCCCTGCGCCACGACTAGCCTGGAAGAAAAATTACAAAGTAAAAAATTGCTGAATGGAATAATACATAACGTAATAATTAATAATATATACATTTTTAATAATTAAAAATTTAATATGCTGAAGATTTATAAAACTAAGATTTTAATGAACACCATGTTATGGCGGAATGTCGAGGTCGTATAATGAAATAATTACATTGAATATTATTTGAATAATAAAATTTATTAATGTATTAGTCACGATCACAGAATAACCTATTATTCTATAAACCACCATTTTAAATCACTAAATCCAAAACTCAGTGATTACTTATATTTACTAAATTGTTTCTAACTTCACGCGTCTCGTGCTGGTAGCAAGAAAATTTCAGTGAGTGTTAAGACACTCCACTTTTCGCGATGAAATTAATAAAACATGTCTAAATAAATATAAGATAGTATTGTTTTATAGAATAGTGTACGCTGCTCTTTAGTTTTTTGGCGAACTTCCAAAACAGGATCTTGTGTGGTGTCCACTTTATTATTATTCGTGACGATGTGGTGTGTATCTACTTTGTATTTTTCCACTGTTTCTAATACACGTTTTAAATCACGGGAATGCCGTATCTGCCAAGAATTCAATTTACAAGGTGTTCTGGGATTTAGATGGTATAAAGATTCTATACGTTGTATTGTTTTCGTGTCTATACATTTTTTTAAGGCCAGTCATGGTGCTGGGACACTAGCATGCGACTGTTAACGGGATAAGTAGTGGATTCAATTCCCATTTGGGGAAATTAAATAATTTCATTTCCTCTCTCTCGTAACGAGGTAAAGCGCAGCGGTGAGTTCTGCCACTCAACACGCAATTCCTCCAGAATTCGGATGAAACTTGGGAGACTCCGCTCCCCTGTTTGTTGTAGTTTCCCGAGATTCCCTTAAGATTAAAATATAGATAATATAAAAGTATATTTTAACATATTACTTATAAGTAAATATTTGGAACGAAAAGCGTCGTAAAATTGATAATTAATATGCATTCCGTTAATAGTACAACGAGCACGTGCAAACCGCTTTACTAATGCTATGCAATTGAAATTATGAAATTATATTCACATAGGTATATGTGAATATAATTTCACATACATATACCTATGTGAATATGATTTCTTAGATAAATATAAGAAAATGGTTATTATTTTCAAAAAAACATTTTATTTAAATAGGGATCTGAATGTCCCTGCTATATCTGAGATACAGTCGGCAAAAAAAAAATTTTAAGAATGGACATTTTATAAAACTTGAATGGAGTGATAAGAAATCTTTATATCACATTTCATTTCTATATAAAATGTAGTGTTTCGTATCGTTTCGGTATTCTGTTAATAAGCATTTTATATTTTGTTTAAGAGAAGAAACGACTAAACATTCCATTGAATCACAGTCGGGGCTTGCGGCCCAAGTGTAGGTTTAAGGCATCCCTTTGAAATGCGCATTGACGCTCGCCTACACGGTCCTAATTCTTCTCGACACATAACTAATATATTTTTATTATTATTTATATGGATAAATTTCCGTTTTTTTATATATAGTACCTACATATAATCTATAATCCTATACATAAATGATTTGCTAGTTGGATTACACAAAACTCGAATGTACGTTGCTACGTCGCTGCCCTACACGCTATATGGTTCTAAAGCATGCGAGGGTTGCGTGATCTATCCGATTTTTGTGTATACATATATAAAGGTCATAGTATTAATGATTTTTTATACTATTCAAGGTACACACTTGCTTAGCCCTAAAACTTTTTACTGATTAAGGCGTTAAGACGTTATTTACACTTTAAGAAAGACATATTTATCATTCGCTCGCGGTGCTAAGTTGATGTTTTCTTTCAGTTATGAAACTAAAATAAATAAAATCAATAATTCAGCTTCACGCTGTATCCCGCACACAGCAGGGTAGGCAGAGGGGACCTAGTGTTAAGACATTCCGTTTCCCACTTTCTGCCGAATTCTGGAGGCATTGCGTTTTGAGTGGCAGAACTCAACGCCGCGCTTTGCCTCGACACCAGAGCGAAGAAATGGAAATATAAATTTAAATAAATATTTCATCTTCTCGAGTGTCAAAATCAGTCGATTTACAGCCACACTTTGTAACAGGGGCACAAATTGCCACGACTGGCCTCAACTCTAGTTATGAAACTATTAAAATAAAATAAACATTATATATAAAAAATAGAAGTAAAAAAAAATTGTTAGTGAAAACTGTTTTTAAATTGGGTAAGGCGTTTCTGAGATTAGCGAACACGAACGCACAAATAAACAGACAAAAACAATCTTTGTATACATACACACATACATCTTATGTATTTTAGAGATAAAATTGATTACGTGTTACTCTATTGACTATTAAGGGTAGTGCAATGATCTGAAAGTGGGTTATCTCTATATTTATGTTTTTTTCTACTATTCAATTCATTAATTGCGTGTATAATATAAATACATAATTTAATCATAAACACATCATAGATTATATGGTGATGTAAATCTTACTAGAAAGAACTATTAAATACGCCAAAAATATATCCAATTGAGGCCAGTGGTGGCACATTGGCACAGGTGTGCGACTGTAAACACGACAGGTTGTGGACTCGATTTCCATCTAAGGAAATATTTTTTTTTTATATTTTAATTTCTTCGCTTTGGTAACAATTCAAAGCGCGGCATTAGTGTGGCGTTCCAGAATACGGTGGAGAGTGGGGAAACGGAAACATCTTAATGGAATCGGAGTGTCTTAACATTAGGTTCCCAGGTTTCTAAGTGCAGGATACAGTAAAGAAAAAATATATACAATTAAACTGAAAATATTCACGAACTGTGTGCCAATGTGTCTAGTAAAATTAATTCTTCGTTCTTGTCTACCTTCTTCCGTTTCTTTCCGTTTCCGGTCTTTGATATATACATTTCATGATTCTAAAAGACATACACACAAATTTTGCTGGAAATCTTTATTATTTTGCGTAATTGAAAAACTTCAATTATGTTTTTAAAAGAAAATTAATAAAATTTGCGGTCGGACTGGTCGAGAAATTTTTATATTTCAAACAAAGGTAAACGACAGAAAAATATTTTTTTATTTCAAACTTAATTTCATAACAAATTAATATTAATACTAAAAAAGTATACATAGAACTAAGATAGATATAAATATACTCGTATTTATAGTGAAAATAATATTATGTATAATACAAATAATATGATATACGAATATCTTTATTGATGACCTATATCGTAATATTTTTATTGCATTTGGTGTTTTATTTAATATTTAGTATATTCGCTTGCGCGTGTAAAACACCTTTTATGGTTTTATTTTGTGTATATTTGATACTAGGTAATATAAGAAGTTTAAATTGTTTCAAAACTAACTTCAATTATTACAAATGAAAGGCAGGTAATACAATCACTGGATTCTTTACGTATATTTTATTAATAAGTACATGTGTACCCCGGTCCCCGATAGAAAATACGTCTTAAACTCATCTAAGTTTACTTTTAAAATTAATATTGAAATTGTTTTACATGAAATCCATAGGTTAGTACTTATTAATTTTATGTATATTGAAATGTTAGGAAAGGTTATTAGGTTATTAAAGGTTATTTATAAATGAAATCTTTCATTGATTATTAAATATGCAGAAAATTAATAATGATGAAAAAATTAATAATAAAATATGCAGAAGATATAAAACATGCAGAGAGAGGGAAGCGTCTGTCTATAATAAGGCTAGTGCTGTGGGTTAGAGTGAAAGAGAAGGAGCCTGTCTACCGCTGCTTAAGAGAAAAGAAAGCCAGACGAACTGGCGCCGTAACACGTAACGTAACGATGCGGTTTATTTACCATCTCATAAGAAATAATCACTTCAAAAATGAATTTATACAAAATTTATTCTCACCAAAAGGATGCCCTTAATGCATTAATAACAATAAATAAAATATATGATAATTTTCTTGTAAATCTTTTCCAGGGTTTCATTCCGGGCATGTTCGGCGTGTCGCACGGCGCTTTGCAATTCATGACATATGAGGAGATGAAGAACAGGTACAACCAGTACAGGAATCTACCCATTGATATTAAATTGGTTAGTATTAGAAAATAATTATATATGTATATATATAAAAATAATTTTATATTATTATAGATTTACAGATTTTATGTAATTTTGGTGAAAAAGAAACAAACGATTTCATAAATATTTAGATTTTAAAATACCGAGATTGTTCATGGACGTTATTATTGTTTAATTTTGCTTTAAATAATAAACGTTAAGTAAACATAAAAGTTGAAATAATTGTCACGTGTCTGGTTGAATGCAACAGTTGTTAGCTACTTATGGAAATAACATTACAATATTTATTCATTTATTTTTCAAGGCTGGTTATTGAAAATGGGTTCCTTGGATGCTATCATTAATATTATATTATTAAGGTACGGTCAATAAGTGGCCGTTTAGGAATAGGAATTAGGGTTTGCGCATTTTTTATTCGGCAAAAACATAATCAAAAGCAAAAAAAACTTAAAATCAAATCTGCGCAGCCAAAATCCTAAAAAAATAAATCTGCACACCTTACATTAAGGTGGCCACGACTCGTCGGCCCTCATGTTTTATATCATCACCTCATTATATATTTAATTTTGAACTCATCATCTAATACACATATATAAATTCCATTCCAGACATCAGTGGAATATCTAACGTTCGCGGCCGTATCAAAGCTAATAGCGGCCGGCGCCACGTACCCCTACCAGGTGGTGCGCGCGCGCCTCCAGGACCAGCACCGCCACTACGCGGGCGCCTGGCACTGCGTCACCGAGACCTGGAGGTACGAACGAGTTCGCGGCTTCTATAAGGGTCTGACGCCGTATCTCCTGCATGTAACGCCCAATATATGTCTCGTTATGCTCATATGGGAGAAGTTCACCAATAATCATTCTATCTGATGGGAATATTGTATTGCACCTATGTGTTTTAGTTTATTATACTACTGACAGGCTACGCGCCTGGTACTTGAGGGCTGAATGATGGGAATTTATACTATAACTGTTTTTTTTGTATTATCTGCTGAGGAGTTATGGGCGCCTAGTACTTGAGGGTTAAGCTGACAGGATATTTAACTGTGACGTTTTTTGTGTTTTTTTTCTGGTAATCTGTTGTAGACTTATGTGCTCCTAGTATCGGAGTTACGGGGCGCCTAGATTACATTTTGACGTAAATTTTATTAATTTGAATATTTTAATTTTTTTTATTATCTGTGCCTGCCGCGTTTCATGATATCTGGTAAAGGTTAGAATCTACGCCAGGTTTTTAATCTGGTTAAATAAAAAAGATATAAAATTAAGCATTTGTGTGAACGCCAAAGTACAAGCAACAGTCGTTCATTTGAGTCATCGAATCAGTATATTTTTTGTGAATTGACAAGTAAAATATTAAACTAAAATAAATATATATATAGCACAATTTTTAACCAATAATATATCTTAACACTTTTTATTGTTTAGTTTGCCCTTTAAATTTGTTCTCTATAATTTATTTTACATGTCAATTCAATATGCAAAATTTTGAATGTACACAGATTAATATTAGATCTTAGGTTTCTAGCGCCATATCATGATTTTGACACTGACAGCTGTCAACGATTGGACAGGGTTTTAGTTTAATCTGTGAAAGGTAAGGAAAAAACTGTGTATTTGAACACTATTAATTATTTTGAAGTATTGTAATTTAACATGTAGTGTTGACAAATATTTGTTTGTAATAAAATTTAGATATTTTTAATATAATTTAATTTATTGTGTAAATTGTTTGTCTTTGTAGATTAAAGTGTAGTAATGTACTATAATTTATTATTTATAATATAAATACATCGTACACGAGTTGAATTTGCTCTAATTTGGTCTACTTTAATATTTGATACATTTCACAGGAAAATAGTTAAAAAAAAGGCTACCCTTGACATTATAATTGTATGAATACTTTATTTATGTATGTAATATATCAGTACATATTGTTGGCTTATTGTCGAGAGAATATGATATTTTTTTTTCATAATATGATATAATAATGATTATGTGACATTGTTTTCTATTATATGTAATAATTCAACAATATGTAAGCCTGTCTCACGACATATGTTGTGTTTTTGTTTAATTTGTACTAATGTTTGACGTCGTGTTTGTAACTTAAATAGTAGTAGTACAATTTCCCATCAGATCATGGTATTGTTAATTTTAAAAACTGGCAACATTTATCGTGTTGCTAGAACTCTAGATTTAAAATATATTTTTTTGTGATAATAGTACTTAGAATGTCTTGTAAAGATTTTTCCCATAAATCCGTGTAAACGACATGTTTTTTTTTCTTTTACATAACCGTTACATGTGTGGTGAGACGACGTTAGGTACCTTATGTTTAGTAATAAGAATTGTTTCATCTTGTAAAGTAATAAATACGTCTTTTTAAAATTAATCTAATAAAAATACTTAGAAACATCACTTTTATACGATGCTTAGCAAGTTTGATATTCTCCTATTATTGAGGCTTTCCCTAGATATAACCCCGCCTATTTAATATGTTAAATTTTAAATATCACTCTTTCAGCCAATATTAGTTCAATTTAGTCAATTTTAGTCGATTTACGTATATCTTAATCTAACTAACTAATCAAATATAGAAATTAGTTTAATCATTCATTATTATTCATATATGTTAGCAACAGTGTTATTAACAAGATTTTAATTTTAATACATTTAGTACAAAAATGGAAAAATATTTTTTAACTATATAACTTCAAAAGACAAGCCAAGACGTACTTTAGTTAATATTTATTGATTATTGATAACAATATCAAGCTCAAATTAAATTTGAGTTATTTTTGTCAATTTATTTACAGTATTTGTACTGTAATTTAAATTGTTATAACCAAATATGTATATAGATAAATACATATTGAATAACTTTCTTTGCATATTCTTAGTGTTTCTCATTCGGTGGCTGGCCACAATAATCACTGAGGATTTATATTATATATATTTTTTATATATTAAATTAATAAGGACATGTTTCATTTCGGCTTATCAATTTGTGTGATCAATAAATGATAGCAAATTGGATAATCACCATGTTGTTTTTTTTTTCATCTACTATTCACTTTTTTTCGATGGCAACACCGAAATCTTTATTATTGTGTGCTATTTTGAGTCAATTTGTATTTTTTAATCTTCGTCATTAACAAAGAAGGTAAGTATAACTTTTTCACTTTATTTATATTATTTAAATTTAATAATCTGTATACACTTTTCTTACAGACATGAAGGATGGCGGGGTTTCTACAAAGGACTCAAACCGAATTTAATTCGCGTCGTTCCAGCAACCATGATTACTTTCTTAACATATGAAAATGTATCACATTTTATGTTACGACGGGAAAAGGAGATTAAATTAACAACTTAGGGGGGAAGGGTGGCCATTTTCTTTTTAAGTTTATATATTGTCTTTTAATATGACAGCTACAGTATATGCAATTTGATGTGAGTAATGGTAAGTTACATTAGGGATTTTTAATTTTTTTTATGTAAGTTACATTAAAAAATATCTTTAAGTAGTTTTGGATTATTGCGAATATACCAATGATAGATTAATTAGATAATATTTGTTGTATCAATCTTACCCTTTGTTGCACAAAAGTTATTTATCCAAAAGTTAGTTATCTACTCCCGTCTGATGTGAGATGTGAGCCACGAGTTCATGAGTTTGTTTTCTTTTATTCTTTTTCGCTTCACTAATTGCTCACGTACATTTTTCTTTCTTGTTCAGTGAAATTGCCAACTTTATCTTTTATTTTTAATGAATCGAACACAAAATAAAATAAATAAGTATTAGATATGTGACGCTGCTGACCCGTATAAGAGTTGCAGGCCTTCTCAAAAAGCAGTGGCAATGCTTGAGTAAATGATATTACATCTATACAATATATGAACACTCATACAAATGAAAAGCTCAGCTCAGACATCGCCAACTGTACATCAGGCCTAATAAATAAAGCTTCATGGCCAATATGGAAATTTATCTTTGAATTGGATCGAGGTTTTGTTTTAAATTAATCCTTATTTCATTCCCAAATTGTTATTGCTAGTAAATAAAATGATTAGTTACTATATTACATTCAGTATGCTTCCAATAGTGGTTCATAAATATTCCATATATATAATTTTTAGTGTATTTTTATTTATTTGCGCAACTCGTAATTTCCCGCAAAATTGGACGGTACTTGGCAAAATTTTCTCTATAATGCTTTGCGGAAAGCGTGAACCTGTTTTTTTAATTTAACACGAACAAATTTTTTTTTACAAATTAGTAAAGTCAGTAGTAGTTTGTACAATATAGGCTGTGTTTGGTTCCTGATATAAATGCCATTTGCTGGATAAACAACCTTACAGGTAATATTTAAGTGTTTTAATAATAGTAATATTAGTTTAGTATTTCTCTTAATATGTTGTGTAATTTTAGTTTTCTTTTTTTGTGTTAGCTATAATGATTATAAAAATCCAAGTGTGAGAGTTATACTTGATTGATTTACTTTTTAAGTTAATTTTATATTAAATTGGGATATATGTAATTAAAAAGGCATTTTAATTTGTTAATTAGGGTAAAGCTTCAAAAGCATAATTAGATTATAGGTATAGTGTAGACATGTTTTATTGATCGCTTTCAGGTTTACAATAAATTGTAAGATTATCACATTCTGTCACAAATAAAATAAAATGTTTTTAGAAGTGAATATAGTTTTATTACATACACTTAATGAATAGTTATTATTGTTTTAAAAAGTAAAAAATTTCTAAGTGCTAAAGCACTTTCAGGAACTTGTTTTAAAGGCCACAATATATATACATTTTTAAATAGTAACTTAATTTAAAAATGATTTTATTTTATTATTATTGATATTTTCATTTAAAGACTAAGGTTAAATTTAATACGTACTTTGTCATTAAATAATGAAAACCCCCAAAAAAAACATTTGATACGTTGCTTTAGCATCATTGGCTTCAATTAAGTACGTTAATAATTTGTACTTGGCCTAGTTTAGTTTAAGGCTTCCGCAAATTTTTAATAATTACAATAAATTCTGTTCTGTTCTTTGATTATGGCTTCCCAAACGTGCTAGATTGTAATAAATAAAGAAGATTTTAACTGACATATGTTTTCTTTTATTTGTCAAAAATATTTTTTTCACATTTAATTTGCTTTCATTTTTTTAAATAAACCTACTTATTATAGTTTAGTTTAACTTACAATGTGATACTAATTTTAAAATTGTTGTGTAGGCAGACTACGATAATACACTAAAAAAAGTTTTCTTTTATTTAGACAAAGGATATATAAAACTTTTTTTTCCTTTGTGGTCTCCTATTAATATAATTATGAGGCCATCGTCGTCGTCGACACATCGGTTGTGGGTTTGATTTCCACGATGGAATGAATTATTATAATGTCTCGAAAAATTCAGCGGAATGTGGGGTGGGTGTGGGTAAAACAAGAGTGTCTTAGCACTAGGTTCCCTCTGTCTACCCTGCTATATACTGATACAGAGTAAAGCTTGATTTATTTGGGTAGTGAAAAAATATTGTTACATACATATATGATATTATTAATTGGGTTAAATGTGAATCGCGTATGTTGCAGGACCACGTAGTTATGTATGGTATAGTATACCAAAAATATTAAAATGCTAGTTTAATTTAAAATACTTGTATATCACTAAGTGCAAGTATTTATTTATTTGCGGCGTTGAGTTCTGCCGCTCAACACGCAATGCCTCTAGATTTCGACGGAGAGCGGGGAACGGAGTGTCTTAACATTAGGCCCATTCTGCCTACTTTGCTATTTGCTACATGAAATATTAAGCTAGTGTTTACAGTCAATTAGTAATATACATAGATGCTATATTGCTATTTATAAATCTTTATCTTTGTTAATTAATGATTGACCGAGAGAAACTGATAATCTGAATGATTTAATAGTTCTTTTGATTATTTGAACCCAAGAACATTTACATAATATTATGACAAACATTTTTTCGCCGGATTTGAATCTAACAATTCGCGGATTTGCTTAAAGTTACTGTTATATTAGAGCTAAATTTTCCATCCATCCGTTTAGTGGTTTGTTTGTGGAAATGACCGACGATTGAACGACTCTCACAAATGGATTTTCGCAAATTTTCACATTAACATGTGGGTTCGATTCCCACTAGCGGAAATGAAATATTTAATATTGTCATTGCTTCCCTCTGGTGTCGAGTAAAGACAAAGTGCGGCGTGCAGTTCCGCCACTCAACACACAATGTCTTCAGAATTTAACGGAAAGTGGGGAGCGGAGTGTCTTAACTAGAATCTGCCTACACTGTTACTTGTGGGATTCAGAACGCAAGACTAAAAAAAATATAATAATTAAATAATGAATACATTATTGGAATTACCAAGTTGAATGCCTTAGAAACAAGAAGATTATTTATAAGCGCTTTAATAATAAATAATGAGACAGGGACAATATTAACATTATTCTACTTGAAATAGTGCTATAGTATATACAGAGTGCTTGTGTAATCACCACTTTAAATGAAACCACAGCTTTAACTTGTCTATAAAAACCTCAAAAAAACCTACCTTTAATATAATTAAAAAGAGATTTTTCCAAAAAAATAAAGTTATTTTTTGAAACAAAATAATTAATAAAATTATCGTTGTAAAATAAAACGCCATTTATCAAGAATGAAGCAACAGACACAAACATATTTATTAGTCTAAGATCCCAGGGCCGCCAGACCTACGTAATTTTAGCAAAGCTGAAATTTTGAGGATTATTAGCCTAATATGACAGCATTCGTACTCACTCACTTGAAAGTGGGGATCTTTCTGAGTCTGGGAGGATGTGTGGGCCATCCGATTGGGCTGGGTGGTTAAAGGGGGACTTTTTACGTTTTAATTTGTCATTCGTATTATGCTATCCAAGTAGGTACATCATTATACGATTTTTATAAACAAATTCATTATATCAGTTAAGAACTTAGCATATTCACGAAAAAATAAAATGTTTTGTTATAAATTAAAATGTTAAAATCTATCAACGGTCGTAACGTAAGACGGTGTGATAACACAAGGTTCCCTTTGCAACAGGGTAGCTGTTATGTGTGGGATACGGATTGAAGCTAAAAAAATAGTTTAAAGATAACGACTAACACATGGTATCTACATATATTTCAAATCCCTTACAAAGTTTACGTTTTGGACGTTCATTCATAATTCTTTAGATATGTTGTTTTAATTTTTATCCGTATTATATTATGTTATCTAAGTACATTTTGATTATATCATTATATCAGTTAAGAACTTAGGATATTAACGTAAAACAAAAATGTTTTGTTATAAATTTAAATTTTAAAAACTATCAAGTGCACCAACGAAAATTACAAAAAGAAAAAAAACGTCCTTCCAATAATGTGACAGGAAACGGGCGCGGGTGCTTAGTAATATCCCAGCAAATTGTATGCACAAAAAGTAAATATATATTTACATACATGTTCTTATCTGTTCTGTTCGACACGATATGTGTAGCGTCACGCGCATGGCGGCAGTCGTCGCGCGGGAAACTGAATCGTGTCGACGTCAGAATGTACTTACGGCTGCGAACTCAAAACACGCTACAGCTTCTAGAAAAAATCAAAATTCTAACATGGTGAGTTTTATTTCAATTTAATTTTTTACATTACATTAGGTTAAATAAAAAAAGACGATAAAAATATGTAGTCTTTTATTAGTCATTAACTTACAAAAAATATATATATATAGATACCTATTTGAAAAAACATGGTTTTATTTTTAACAAGTTTTTTTTAAATTTATGTAGATATGTAAGCAATATATTTTATCTTTATTTTATTTGAGGTGAAGTTTTAGATATTTTGACAAGATGGCGCTCGATTTAAACGTTTGGAATAGGTTTTAATTATTCAAGACCGGTTGAATGTGGTCGTCGCGATGAAAGCAGGTGTATTTTTTTAAGTAAAAAATGTTTTTTAAGATGCTATCTTTTTGATATTACCTTTATCAACGATAATTGACGGTGATTATTCATGCAAATATTAATAATTTATGTAACCAAATATATTCTCTGTTTTTTATTTTTTGAATCACGATAAATTGACTCGTAAAAACTAAAAATATGCTTTAATATTTATGTATTCATGTAATAAATTTGTTTTAAACATTTTTAGATGAAATAAAATTTAGGAATGATATTACAATTACAAATATATTAAAAAATATTTATTCTACAAAAAATAAACAACAAACTAAATAGCTTAACTTGTATAGTCCGTTTCGTTCGCGTCCCCATAAGTTTTGTGGGGTGAAAAGAACAATTTAGGTAATGGTACGTCGCCTCGCTTCGTACATTGAAATATATAAGACTTTGATTGGCGGAGTATACAGCCGCACCTTTCCTTGCTAGATAGGGAAAACCCTTTCTTAAAACAAAAACACTGTTGTCAAATGAAATTTGAACTCGCTACCATTGTATGTTAAAGGTCAATTTTCATTACGTTTGTCGTAACTATTGAAATTGGATATTATAAATACAGATATATTTTATCTACATATTATTAGATTAGGCGTAAACTGGATTAATTGTTATCTTTTAAATATGTTAAATAAATTACTTTATTTTTTTTAATGGTCATCTTGCATAATACCTAGTGCAATAAGTTGATAAATCCTAAGTATAAAATAGTTGTTGAGGTCGTTGTGGTGATTTATAATTAAATTATTTTCTCTTTTCCGTTGAAACACAATGCGATGTTGGGTTTCCACATATAACACGCAATGCCTTATTTACATTACATTCTGTCTGCTTTGTCGTCTCTGAATAATCCCGAAAATACAAGAGCTGTAGGAATTATGATTTAAATCCTACATGAGTAATACAATAAGTTGATTTTCATATATTTTACCTAATTTATAATACACTGCATATTTTTTTAGTTACCAGAAAAGAAAGCAATAGCTGTAGGTGTCTAGTTACTATTAATGCAAATCAAATCTACATAAAATAATGAAGGTTTCTAAAGATAAAAAAAAATGTAAATGTTTTGAAATGGGGATTATTACGAGTTTAACTCAATTCTCTGAACATAAGAGTTCTAGTTGAGCACAAAGCATGATGGATTATCTGTTAAGTGATGTACACTGTATATGGGTTAATTTAAAAATATACGTCTATTTAAATTTCTTTAACATACTTGAATTATGTCAAGATAAAATGTTTTCAAAGACCTAAATTCTAATTTAGGTTAAAATGTAAAAGGAGGTTAAGTAACAATAAGCCTATTTTTGTGATTCCCACTGTTACCCTGTAATAATGTAACGAATGCCACATATATATACACGTGCAACGTTACACACGTTTAATATTTATATCTAATTTATAAATCCTAAAGACGTCGTAGACATATTATTATATAAAAATTTATCTAATATTTTAAATATAACCCAACTTAAGAGAACTTCATGAGCGTATCTAGAAATATTTTCCAGATGGAGATTTGTCACAAATCAAATCTGTTAGTGTGAAGATTTTTTATTTATTTTTTTGTTAATTTTTACTAATTTGGGCATGGCCCTCCTTAGTCCTACGCCCATTCCGAACTTGGACTTGATAATGTAACAGTATGTACGTTCGATATAAATTGTAAAGTAAATAATTAAAAAAATAATAAAATAAAATATGCAATACTAATAATACACAAAAAAAAACATACTTTCTTTTTTTTAGCTTCACGCTGTATCCCGCTCACAGCAGGGTAAGCAGGGGGAACCTAGTGTTAAGACACTCCGTTCCCCATTTTCTGCCGAATTCTGCAGGCATTGCGTGTTGAGTGGCAGAACTAAACGCCGCGCTTAGCCTCAACACCAGAGCGAAGAAATGGAAATATACATTTAAGTAAATATTTCATCTCACAAAACATAATTAACTATGAACTCACATAACATAGTTAATTATGAATAATACAATCTATATATTTTTAATATCATATTAATCTTGACTAGTTCATGTATAGGCGTCCCGAGTGTCATATCACGTATATAGGTACAGAGTGTAACGCGATCGACGGATCAACGGTTGTCTATGGGTAGAGGATCTCGGGTTGAGGACCACCTCTCCTTATCAATTGTTACCGATAAATCCTAGCAGCCGCTAAGGCGTTTCCTTGCGTTACGCTATAGCAGTAATACATTACTGCATAATCATGCGAGGAGCACGATATAATTTACAAAGTTTTCAATCCAAGTCCGTTAAGAAAGCAAAAATTGTATGTTGAGTTGAGTAGATAAATGAAATTGATAAAGGCACTTCCTTTGAACACAGATATGCTCCACATGTGAGAGCCATAATCTCTATCCTACTATATACTAAGCAATCAAAACTTAAAATCCTAAATTCAGTTGTATATGAGATGTATATTTAAAAATTAAATTAGCTTCACGCTGTATCCCGCACACAACAGGGTAGGCAGAGGGAACCTAGTGTTAAGACACTCCGTTCCCCACTTTCTGCCGAATTCTGGAGGCATTGCGTGTTGAGTGGCAGAACTCAATGTCGCGCTTAACCTCGATACCAGAGCGAAGAAATGGAAATATAAATTTAAGTAAATCTTTCATCTCCTCGAGTGGGGATCGAACCCACAACCAATCGGTTTTGCAGTCACACCTCGTGCCGCTGCGCCACGGTCGGCTTCAATGTATATTTTAAATTTTAAATAATCAAGAATCCTCATTTATCTTTGATTGCGCAATATAATGCGATCGTAGAAATAACAATGTATCTAAACATTTGTCACTCCATCTGGATCGAAATTGGTTACATAAGTAACCACAAGTAGAGAAAGCTCTTTCTGACTCTACATTTGTTGGAGGAATATTTATTAAATTATTGTACGCCAAATTGAGGTATTTTCAGAAGAAAATCCTTCTGGGATCTAGAGAGATCCACCGTTTTCGTAAAGAGCCATTTCTATTTTTATTACAGTATCAAGGGGGTCAAGGATTGCTGTGGATAGTGTTTTCCATTTGCTGTTGAACGGCCATTTCTAATTGTTTTTTCAGCGGCACTGAAGGACAATCATCATTTTTGTCTTCATAAGAAGAAATAGTACTGTCATTTATGGATTCTGAGCCAAAATTGTTTTTTTTTTATTTTTTATTAATGGCTTGATTTTGCGATGACAGGCGCAAAATAATCTGCCAGTGTCACGTATAGTAGAAAAAACACGAATGATATGAAGCAGTAAATTTTGAGTGATATTATGAATTATAGATATGGTGGTGGATGTTCTGGATCAAACACTAAAACAAACAAACGCTATATTAGAAATGTACAAATGAAAATAAATAGTAAAAAAATACACACACATTGAGAACAACTATAACTTAATGTCATTATCTACAATAAACTTTACCAACATTCTAATAAAAGGACTAAAAACTAAAGCTAATATACATTTTACATTAACAGGACGCTGTACATTAAGTGGAAGGATATCATAAAGAGAATAGTTAAGTTTTGAACAATTAAATACAATGTGATCCGTAGAACCTTCCTCCAAGCCACACTCACAAATAGAATTATCTTTAACCCTTAATTTAGCTAGATGTAGAGGCGTACACGCGTGGCCTAGGCGTAGTCTACAAATAGTAGATGATACAGATCTATTGGCGCGCCTATATCAAGAGAACCACGGAAAGGTTGGAACTTCCGGTTAGATGGACGCGTAGTATTTACCTTTTATTAATACAGATTTATTCCAAAAAAAATTCCAGCCAAAATTGTTATCAATCCGCACAACATTCACAATATGCTCTCTCACCTCTGTGCAATCTGGCCTTAAAAAGACATCAGAGTATTCGTTGGCTGAATCGATATATTTTTTAGGATCATGTAAGTATTTAAATGTTGAGGCAACCATCAACCTTCGTTTCTCAATTCTTCGTTTTAAAGAACTGCTAAGATCACGAATGCAATCCCGGATTGCGACCCCTAGTCGTGATAGATGCCGTCTCGCAGTGCTAATAAGACTGTTGCTGTTGCTGGTAAGGGCGTAAGGGCGCATTATAACTAGCTCGCAGTTATATTGAAGAGGAAGATAGGACGCGCTCTTGGTTTTTCTTCGGAAGAGCTCCGAGTCATGACAAAGTAATATTGTCGAGCTTCAAATAACTGAAATTCTTCTTCTAAATAATTAGATAAACTTCTGATGGCAGTATAAAACTCATGGGCTGCAAATATAACTTTCTTAACACTGTTACCTCTGAAAGACCAAAAGATTTAAGATTATTCACGATCACATCTATAAAACGTTCTAACCACTGGACACATCACCAAGGTATTATTTATTTATTAATATTATTAAATATGTGCGAGAATCAATTACAATAATTCAGATTAAGTCAATCTCTCGCCGCCCAGGGAAGCCAGGCATAAATAACTATTACATTGATTGTTATCGTGTATAATCTAGATCGTCACTTGCCGTCTCGAAATGCAACTTAGTAGCAGTGTTTGTAAACAGTGGAAAATCACATGGGCGCATATTATGAACATTAGAATATATTTAGATTTGTGCAATAGCGACTGCTAAGTGCTATAGGTCACTTACGTTCTTTAGTATGTATTATTAATTAATTAATTAATTAGTATATAAGTACACCTAATTGTTTATAGATTTGTGATGGTAATGTCTTTTAATAATATATTTTATATATATTAATATTTTCGTTTAAGATATATATGTATATAAGTGGTATATATATTATAAAATTGGTAAAATTATAGGTCTACGGGAAGGACACTAGGTTTTGATTATGCGGTGAATTTATTTATATACATACAAAATGAAGCAAAAACGAGAGTAAATGCTCGTATCTTTAAACTGCGTTGTATTAAAAGCTTAATTTCTGTGCTCCAAAGAAATGTAAACTCGAATATGTGATATTAATTTCAGATTGATACCTCAACGTTATCTCAAGTAAAATGGTCTTGACAGATGGACAGACGGACAAAAAACGTGATTCTATAAGGGTTTTTGCTTTTAGTTTGGTTACGCATTAAATAAATCGTAATTTATGTGTTTTGGGAATTGATTTGATTGTCGTATTTAATAGAAAAAAAATATTTTACACCTATCTAGGTAAACATATTTTTCCCACATAAATTCTGATTCCAAAAAACATCTGGGTTGAAACTTAGATTATATATTGCTCCACAAATCTCTATCTATCAATGAGAAATTTCGAGCACGGTTAACTTACATTGGAGATTTATGAATTGACAACAAAAGGAAATTTTAAAAAAGATATAATAATGATATATTTCAGGTATACTGGAAGAATTAAAAGTTTCAGATAAGTAAACAGTGATAAACTTATTAAAAAAAATTAAAAATTTCAGATAAGTTAATAATTTCAAAAGAGGTTTTTTGTGAAGTAAGTTTACTGATATATATACTGATAATGATTAGGTTTAATAATCTATTATTAAGTTGATGATGTATTTTGATATTATTAGATGATACTTTGTTCGAACTTAGAAACGAGCTTATACCGTTAAATAAAGATTTTATGATAAAATTGTTAAAGAAAAAATCACCAATAAAATTTTGTTAAACAGTATTGGTAAGAAATATCTTATTAAGGTGACCAGTGTTATGCATTAGCATTATTCGGTTATTTGAAAAACTAATGTTTTATAAGTAAATTAAAAATTAACTTTTAATATAGGTATATAAAGTTAATTTTCTTTAAGATCACATAGCGTCTGCATCCTTTGTCTGCATACATTCTCTTTCACCAGCAGTAAACAAACAGGTCTTCAATCAACGCTGTGTGTTTCGAAGTAACATAATATAGCTGTTTTGCATTACAACAAAACAGTCATTATGTGTATGAAGAAACATACAGCGTTGCAGCAAGGTTCTTGCTGGTGAGTTACGAAGACTTCTATGAGTGACTAGAGGGCGCGCGCGGCTTCGCCCGCTTATTAGGAGTGAATTCTAAAAAAACCACGAAGCACGTGTTCAATGAAATATTTTTAACAGTCTGAATTTAATTTTTTATAAAAATCGGTGGCGATTTTAAGATTTTTCCATATGAACTTTCAACCCCTTATTTGAACCCTTAGGGGATGAATTCATAAAAACCATGAAACATGTGTTCAATGAGATATTTTTAAGAGTCTGGATTTAAAATTTTATAAGAATCGGTGCCAATTTAAAAAAAAAACCATACAAACTTTCAACCCCTATTTCATCCCTTTAGGGTAAATTTTTTTCAAAATCCCTTCTTAGTGGATGTCCAGAATATGAAAATAAACATCTGCCCAAAATTCACGTTTCTACCATCAGCGGTTACGGCTCTGCGTGCGTCTTACCTCAGTCAGTCAGCACAAGTCCTTTTATATATATAGATAAATGACAGCACGTCGCCACAGAGAATAGATGACGTTCGTTACTGCAGAAGTGAAAGAGGAAAGTATATCGAAGATTATTTGGTAAGTTAAACCATTTATATGAAATAGGCGAAATTAGGAGACTGCTTCTTCATATAAATCTTGAATTTTCGGTCTATATTATAATCTCGAGTTTTTTCTATCATCATACTAATAATAATTTACAAATAATATCAAACAAACAAAATATATGGCCAATTTAGTAGCCATTTTGCCGAACATCATACTTTAAATTGTTATAACTATTTTAATAAATCAGCTTCACGCTGTATCCCGCACACAGCAGGGTAGGCAGAGGGAACCTAGTGTTAAGACACTCCGTTCCCCACTATTTTATTGTATTAAAAAGAACTAAATAGCAGTATTCGTGTAATATCGAAAATTGAGATTTTACCACATTTATTACCTTCCACAAAATCTTATTCTTTCCCCTAATTCTTGAATAGTTGTGTTATATAATACAGTGAAAACTCCAAATGTAAAATACAAATTTTTATAATATAACACTTCTAAAAATTTTAAGATATATTTTTAAAGATAATTATTTATTTAAAAACGAATTATGTTTTTAAGGAAGAGATAACGAGCTTTATAAAAATGTCAAATATTACTAAAGAAATTCATAAAGAAACTAACGCTTAAATATCGCTATATGCAGATAAAGGGAAATATCGATGTGTATTGTTTGAAAGTCATTTTGGATATTTTAAACGGCTATCAAAAATAAAAATCTTATTCTATCGATAAGTTAGTCTATACTAGTATATAGAATAAATAACAGAACTTTAAAATCACGACTTTGGTTTTGACCATTTATGACATGCTCTTGTATGTGAGCGTCCCATTGTGCGTCGTGGCGCAGTGGCTGAAACGTGTGACTTTAAACACGACAATTCGTACGTGGGTTCAGTTTCCACTCGGGGAATGAATTATAATTTATTAATATCTTGTATCGTGTCTTAACACTAGATTCCCTCAGTATCCTCTGCTATATGCGGTAAAGTCGAAAAAAATACTTAAATCACAGTTTACCTAGATCTATACATAAAAATAAAATTAAAGGATCTGTCTTTGATATCAACATAACTGTATTTTTTCAAGTGCATATTACACGATACCAAAACACAATTAAACAATTTTAACATTTTTGTCTGTCTGTCTCTGTTTATCCAGGCTAACCTCTTAGTTCTTTTTGGTTTTATAAATTTATAATATTTATAATATTAATGTCTCATTTTGAAATATAGCATACATATATGTTTTGAAAGATAACGTTTCTATAGAATTAGCTAAAGAAATTTCATGTTGGTGTCATAGAAAATCAGATAAAATAATTAACTCCAACGCTATTAAATATAAAAAATGCAACAACAAATAAAACGTGAGCTATTTTAAACTATTATTGATGGAAAAGTGGCGTAAATTTGATCTAATACACTATCTAGTGCTTCCTGCGATGTGTGTGGGGCAATACCAAGGCAAACGAATGACCTTATAAAGAAAGTCAAAGAAAACTCTTTCAAATATTGGTTATCTACATTACATGCTTGGATCAGGTGTATGGAGATGGTACTCCATATTTCATACAATTTATCTTTCAAAAAGACGTCTGCAAAAACCGAGAATAAGGAAAGTCATCAGAATAAAAAAAAATCTAGTGCAGAAACGTTTTCGTGAGGATCTCGGATTGCATATAGACAAATCACGACAAAATTCTGGTAATAGCATTGATGGAAGCACGGGTAGAAGATTTTTATAAATAAAAATGCAGACATAATGAACATTGATGAGGCATTACTAAAACATTATTATATAATTCTTCAGACAATGTCATCAGGACTGTAAAACCGACTGGTTGTGGGTTCGATCCTCACTTGAGGAGATGAAATATATATTTACATTTATATTTTCATTTGTTCGCTCTGGTATCGAGGGGAAAGCGCGGCGTTGAGTTTCGCCACTCAAAACACAATGCCTCCAGAAATTGGCGGAAAGTTGGGAACAGAGTGTCTTAACACTAAGTTCCCTCCGCCTACCCTGTTGTGTGCGAAATACAGCGTGAAACTGAAAAAAAAAGTTTTAATTGAATTTGAATTTATATATCACATCACATTATATTATAAGTTAAAAACTATAAACAATTTAGGTATCTGTATATTTAAGATCAGCTCAAGCGATTTCACGTTAGTAATGTATTTATAATATTCATATGCATATATATTTTTCATTAGAACCTGTATCCGTGCGATAAGGCCAGACGGCAACGAGTCCGATGGTAGAACCAAATAAACTTCATTTTATTCTTAGTTCTGTTATCTCACGAGAGGGCAAAGTGTTTACTTCGCTGATAACAATAATTGTATACTGTCAATTGTTAAGAACATACGCCTCTCTCTCTATTATTTATGAAAGGATATTTTATTATGTTCTGGTTTTTGTGTTGTGTGTCTTAAAAGATTAACTGTGTGTGCTTTATCTAAGTTATAATTTGTTAATTTAGTTGAATATTATTTTTTGTGTATTTAGTAATATTTAATAATTATTAATTAATTAGAATTAGGACAGGATGTCGCCCAGCAAAAATGGGAAACGTTATTCACAGGTGATTTTTTTTTACATTTTACATTACAATAAGAAATATATATACAAAAAAAAGAAGATTGAATTTAAACTCTACATAATTTTATATATCTTAAATTTTGATTACTGCTAGGTATACACTTATAAGAAAATATAATGAACGGAATGATCCATACTCTACTTCTCTCACATAGAGTTCGTTAGTTATTAAAATCCAAGGCCTCATATTCCAAAGCAGTCCTGGAAATCGCCTCCTCTTTACCGGACTTCTGAGAGGAGGAGGTTATCAATTTAATTGTAATATAAACTTTTTTAATATAACTATTGTAATAACTAGAATTTGTGCCTATAATCATATAGTCGAACTAGTTCATTCCTCAAAAACACTATAATAGAGTTAAACAATTTTTACTAAAGAATATTTTAACGAATATCTAAATTAAATAGTTCATTTAATATCAATTAGATCATTCATCCCCCTCGTATATCAATGTGTAATAGAATGAAAACGTAGTTTATTTCTTATCACAAGTTTTGATAAGGGAATCCTTATCCGATAAAATAAATATACAACGTCTCGTTTACCTGATATTCAATATTTATTACGTACTCTACGTAATCTACACGCTTTACCTGCCAACATACAGGTGTGTTTCGGGATTTGCTCTTTTACAGAATATTTTTGATAAGACAGTATTATTTTAGTGTTCAATTTCAAGAAAAAATATGCTAAAATTTAAACTTTTTCATACCCATTTATTTTTTATTTAGTATGTAAAGTGATACTGTTTAAAGTGACACAAAAGTTCTAGAATATTACTTAAAAAACTGATTTCGTTGTGCATAATTATATAAAAGGAATATTGTTAGAGAATATAATGTTGGCTGAGGACGCTTTTGAGTCACAAGTCAACGGCCGTTTGACTGTAAGTAATTGAATAACTTACTTATGCATTTTGACGATAGACTTGAAATAAATATCAATAATCAGCTTTGGTTGATTGTGTGTGTCATATGTACGAAGATAGCGTATTTTATATCTTTATAACGTGTATTTATATGTATAAAAGAAATAATGATTCATGTTGTAATTGAGTGATATGTTTATAATATGAATATTGTATTCTATATTCTTTTTTATTCCTTTTTGACATATGAGGCGTATATATCCATGAGGCGTTCACACGGGTTCACATCTCATGGAAAACTGTCCAAACGTGAAATTTTTATGTTTTGTAAAATTATTGTATTTTTCTTCCCTAAGCGTAGAATAAGACATTAAAATTGTAGAAAAAAATATGCAATTTTTTTTGCATATTAAAAAGAAATATGTCAAAATATAATTACAGATAAAAAATATTTTAATATCAACATATTCTAAAACTATTAAAGCAACGTAACAATTGAACTACATAATCTATAGACGTCCAAAAATAGATCAATGGCGGTTTATTAGTTGATAAACGATTCCAGTAGCTCATTGATACTTCCCGTGGCGCAATAAATTCCTTGGTATGGTCTGACTGTGACAGTCGTTAAAACGTATTTTACTATATTAAATGGAATAAATAAATATATTTACATTTTTTCGCTTTAAGTTTAAATTAGTTTTGACCAAAACGTCATTTTCAGAAACATACATTGCATAAGTACTTTGTCAAATTTAACAAAATCTATTCTTATTAAATATATAAACTAACACTATTTATATATTAAAGCAAATTATTAGATAAATATCTAATAATTTGCTTTAGTATAAAATATCAAAGAAAATCATTCTTTTTATTTAGTATAGGTAATTTGATAACACGCAGAATTGTTAAGAAAAATTTGATAGGAGAGACACAAAACAGGTATAATATGTCGTAAACAGCGTTTGCATAAATAAATTTTGGCTTAATTAAAGTCTAAACCGATCGCATTCTAAATGCTAGACAAGTTACAATCGATAAATTTAAAAGGAAAAACACCAATAAGAATTTTATTAAAATGAAATTTAAATAAAAAAATACGTGCAAGCGAGTTTGTTTTTTACAACATTAACATAGCTCTGACATGATTTTTTTTTTTTTAATTTAGCTTCACGAACCTATCAAAGCGAGGAAATTAAAGTATTAAATATTTCATATTCGCGAGTGGAAATCGTACTCACAACCTTGACAGTCAAACATCTGTAACACTGTGCCACGACTGACATCAAATCTTAATATTTTACTGATAGAAATTTTCGTTTTTGAATAAAGATCATTAATAACGCTTAAAAATATATTTTTATTTAATAAAATTTATGTGACGTAAATTTCTCATATATTACATTATTACATTATCAATTAACTAATAATTAAAATTATAATGGCTTTGAAAGAAAATAATCAATTAATCAACTATAATATAAAGATATTAATTAGAAATAATTACATGATGACATACTTAGTTAAAATTTCTTATGAATTTCTTATAAGGTACCGATAATGCCTACTAGGGACAAAATAAATAATCACCATAAAAAAATAATTGAGGCCATCGTGGCGCAAAGACGAGAGCGATTGTGAACGTGGCGGTTGTAGCTTCGATTTCTACTGGTTTCATATTCAATATATTCATTTCCTTGTTCTCGTAGCGTGGAATAACACAGCGTCCAGCTCCACCAACACGCAATGTCTCGATAACTCATTGGAACGTGGGGACGGGAAGTGTCTTAATGGGTACGGAGTGTCTTAACTCTAGGTTCCCTCTCCTAACCACTCTAAGTGTGGAATACAAAATAAGTTTTAAAAAAAACACGTAGATTTTGAAAATCACAAATAAATATTTACAATTTAACGTTGCCATTTAAATAAACGAAACAAAGAACTAAACATTTATTACTTAAATATTTCAAGAAACAGTCACTTCAAACAGTATTCTTAGCTATCTTCAACTAAATAGTAACAGCTTGATAGTAAATCTGTATCGGTCGATATCAAAACTACAAAGTCCTATTATTGTAGGGTTTCTCTTCCGTTCAGTGAAACCGTAGTAACGCTACTTGTGGTTCATCAACTTATTGCCATAGGGTCAGCTAGCGGGGAGCATTAGCTTGAACTGTTTTGACGTTTTAAATGATTGCCCAAATTACGATATTGAGAATACTTAGAAATTTCGTATATAATACACAAATTTAGTTAGATGTAAAAAAATAAATCATCAAGACGCAGTCGGGTAGACAGAGGGAATATAGTGTTAAGACACCACAAATCCTCACTTTCCGCCGAATTCTGGAGGCATTGTGTGTTGAGTGGCGGAACTCGACGCCGCGCTTTGTTTCGACACTAAAGCGAAGAAATAAAAATATACATTTAAATAAATATTTCATTTCGTGGAGTGGGGATCGAACTCACAACTTGTCGATTTTACAGTCACACATTGTGGCCACTGCGCCACGACTAGCCTCGTTAATTTAATATGTTGTTTTTTTTTGTTAAAGAATAAAATTTATTCATTGTAAATGCTCAAAAAATTAAAAATTAAGTATAAAACTAAATATAGAGGTCATGGAGTTAGTAATTTATAAGAACACTTGGTAGTGAAGAGATCCACGAGTAGAAGCTGCACGCCACTGAAATGCGTTTGCTTATAGACCGGAGGAGTTACCCACAAAGACAGTACGGAATGACATCATAAGAGGTAGCTTCAAGATTGTTCATATAACTGATAAATTATCAGAAACAAAGCTCAAATTAAGTGAATCAGAAAAGCCGAGGATTATGTTGTGGAAAATGCCTTTTCATGGCTATAAACAAAAGGAGTAGGGGCAGACCTTACACTGCCTGATTGACATGTGTCCAAAAGGGCATGTAGAGGCTAGATCTTAGGACTGAAGATACATGTCACCGAAATACTTGGCGCCACTTGATAAGGAAGACCGACCCGTGTAACGGAACAAGGCGAAGGAAAAGAAGGAGACATCTATACATTACATTCTTAATATCATACCGTTATAAATTAGACAAGTATTTTAAAATGAAACTCTTTAACCGGTTTGACCACATCTACTTAGTAAGTATTAAATACTTTTGGAAATTTGTTGTTTGGAATAATTTATAATAGTTACGGACTATTACAAACATATATAAGTAGGAACTAAAATGTGCAATACTAAATATACGTTATTACTTCTGTCATAGAGTTTCATCTATACTTATAATAAAATTGTAAGCGACCGGTGTCAGTATTTGGAAGATGTATAAGAAAAAATGTTATTGGGGACCTTTATTAACGTAGTAGAACCCAAAACAAAGATTTTTTTTGATTTTTGTCTGTTTGTCTGTGCGTTTCTTATCGCTAATCTAAATATGAATAAAAATAATTTATTAATATTTTGAGGTCAGTCGTGGCGCAGGGTCACAAAGTATGACTGTACACGCAACTGGTAGTGGTGAAAAGTGGGGAATGGAGTTTCTTAACACTAAGTTCCCTTTGCCAACCCTGCTGTCTGTGTGCAGGATACAGCGCGAAGCTGATTTGGTTTGATTTAATATTTTCATTGTTTCGCTTTGGTGGTAAAGAGAGGTGTTGAGTTCTGCCGCTCAATACACAATGACTTGAAAATTATGCAAAAAGTGGAGAAAACAGTATCTTAACACTAAATTCACTCTGCATCCTCTGCTCTATGTGAGATATTCGATATAGCGTAAACCTGAAAAAAAACTTAAATTACTGTTTCAACTGTTATCAAATTTCTATACATACACAAACTGTCACCAAATTTCTATACATCTATATAAAAATAAAAAATCTGTCTGTGATATCAACATAACTATGTTTTTTCAAGTGCATATAGTTATTCATATAGCATATCGGATTTTTTATAGGAAAAACTACGTTTACGCAGTTACAGTTTACCTGGACAGATGTAAAATAACTAAATATTTTTCTATTAAATATGACAATCAAATCAATTCCCAAAACACATAAATTACGATTTATTAAATGCATAACCAAAAAATGTTTTTTTTGCCCGTCTTTGTGTCTGTCAAGACCATTTTATTTGAGATTGCGTTTAGGTATCAATCTTCTAGTACAACACAGTCAAAAAATATGAGCGTTTATGTATGGTTTTTTGCTTCATTTTGTATACTTCCCGTAGACGTATAGTTATGAAATTTAGGACGAAGTAAGGTCTTACAATACAAATAAGGAAAAATCCGAAAAGAAAAAAATATTAGTTATTTATTTGTTCATTTCATACTAAATAAGTGTTTACGCCCGCAAATTTAAGTTTGTTAACTTTATTCGCCGCATCATCAAAACCTATAAGGTGTTTTTGAATCACAATCCTGAAATTGGTACAGAACCCTCTGTGGGCCAGTCCATCGGTTTTTTTCTTAAATACACTTAAATAAACATTGGTATATTTCAAGCGGGCGTAGCCGCACGGGCCCGCTGGTTTAAAATATATTTTTATTAAAATTCTTTGACCGCTTAAAACACAGTGCAACCTATGTAGAGTTAAGACTACATAAATTTTGCTTATACACGCTACGAGAGAAGTCTACGCAGGAAAATTTTATTGCTAAATTATTACATTTACTTATGCGTGCAATATAATTGCTTTTCTTCCATAGATTTTTTTCAGAATCATGTTTATTATTATTTTTTCCATTTATTAACATTTAAAAATATTATCGCACATGTCGGAATGAAAAGTACATTTTAGTAAACGATACGTTTGATTGGCCAATAGTTACAAAAAAAAAGTCAACGATTTTTTAAATATAACATACGGATTTGTTTTACTAAAAAACCTATTTAAATCCAGAAAAATTGTCATTATAAGATGAAAAAAATTTAATATTCTTCTTCTATATCTTGATAGCCGCCTTATTAGTTCAATAGGAACGCGATAACTCCATATCAATTGGGTTGGCAAGAGCTGATAAACAATTAGATATATAAAGACGGACAATTTGTACTAACATCATATAATATGTAGGTACTTAGTGTTATCCAACGAAGCCAGTAAAGGATAATAAGGTATTTAGATGTTTCTCTGTATGTATGTATGTATGTTTGTAATTCAATATGGCTGCACATTTGTACAGAAGTTTTTTTATTTTAATTTTGAAAAAAGGCTATGCGACCAGTAGTGGGCAACGGCACAGGTGTGATCGTAAGCGCGATAGGTTGTGTGTTCGATTGCCACTCGAGAAAATTAAATATTTAACATTTTAATTTTTTCGCTCTGTTGTCGAGGCAAAGAGCGGAGTTGAGATCCGCCACTTAACAGGCAATGCCTTCAGAATTCGAAGGAAAGAAGCCGGGTGTCTGAACACTACGCATCCTCTGTCTAAGCTGCTACATAAACAGCGTGAAGCTTAAAAAAAAAAAATATTATTAATATTATAACCTTATATATTGTAACCTTATATTGTAACCTTATCTAGGATACTTAAATATATTTTGTAAATGACAGAAAAATTAAAACTCGTTTATTAACTTTTTTGAATTTTTACACGACCATGGTATATTTCCATATGAATTTAAATTGATTATTATTTAAAAGTCACTACTTATGAGATACTTAATATACGAAGGATATATGTCTAAAAAAATTAATAATAATAACCTAATTGACATTGGTTTAAATAATAATAAATGATGTTATTTATAATAATTGAGGCCAGTCGTGGTGCAAGGGCACGAAGTGTGACTGTAAAAGCGACTGGTTGTGAGTCCGATCCAGACTCGAGGAGATGAAATATTTATTTCAATTTATATTTCCATTTCTTCGCTCTGGTGTCGAGGCAAAGCGCGGCGTGGATTTCCGCCACTCAACACGTAATGCTTCCAGAATCGGCGGAAAATGGGGAACGGAGTGTCTTAACACTAGTCTCCCTCTGTCTACCCTGCTGTGTGCGGGATACAGCGTGAAGCTGATTTAATTTATAATAATGTAATAATTGTTTTGAAATATAATATATTTATTACCATAAAGTTGTTCAATGTAGACTTTCTTGAGACTCTTAGTTAGTTATTCTAAAAATACAACATATCAAGTAACTCCTAATCTTATTATGTAAATATATGTATGTATAAGTAGCAAACTTATATTCCATGATTACTTCAGCTCACTTTGAAATAAAAACAATATTATATATATAAGTTGCAATCGCTTAGGTGTTAAAAAGTTAAGCTCATTTGCCCAATCGCATAATACGTATAAGAATGACATTGAAACACGATATCCCAAAACGTATCGTGGGAGCATCGATTAAAAGGCACTTTATCCAATAAGTATAATTACATTATACTAAAATCCTACATTAGAATAGTGTATCATCATCGTCGGATCGAGTCTGAAAGCGCACCCGAGCCGCAGGTAGTTCCTAGGAGCGCGGCCTAGGGCGCGGCGGCGGCGGCAGTCCCCAGCGCGCCGCCATGTGGGACGGCGCGCCCCCCGCGTCCCTCCTCCGGCGCACTCTCCGCGCGCTTCGCTCGCCGTTCCGCCCCGGCTCTCCCTTCCACCTCGCCTCGCTCAAGCGCTCCGTCAAGTTCTCAGTATCGGACGGCGATATCGCGCGCACCGTCCGCACGATGCGCAAGAAAAACAAGAAACGCGCCGAGTCTATAGGCGCCGCGTCGCGCAGCACGGACAGCTCGCCGACCGTCGAGAAGAAGAAGCCCAGCGGCCTTCTGAAGAGGATGAGTAACATGGGCAAGCGACGCGGGGACAGCTCCACGCCGACGTCCCTCTCCGAGGACCCCGAGTCCGAAATCGACCAAGTGCCGCCCCAGGAAGTAGTTTTACACCCCGATCAAGCACAGAAATCCGAGACTAAACGAAAAATTAATCTTCTAACGAGTAACGAGTCGACGACCGATAAAAGTGATGAAACAAAAAACGAACCGGAAGTGAATTCAAAGAATAAGGTTTCCGCCGAAATTGAAACCAAAACAGCGCCCGCCGTGAAAGCAAGAATTGAAGTGAAAACTGAGCAGCTCATTCAGATAGAGCCCGAAATAAAAAAGGAAGTGCCAACCAAAATGTACAGTGAAAATAAAATAAATACTGAGTTCGAAAAAAAAGGAAACACTGAACAAAACTTAGTGCCTGAAAAACAAGAAATGAACGTGGACAAAAAAGACACAAACGAGCCATCCGCGTCCCCCGAGCCTCCCTTCATCCCCATCGCCGTGGAGCACCCCGTGGCGATGCGCGCCTTCACCAAGGAGGCCTGGAAGCGCCGCAAACCCGAGATCGTCAAGCCCGTGGAGGAGCCGAGCCCCGGCAACGCGTTCAAGCGCCGCATCGCGTTCGTGGCGCAGACGTCGGTGGCGCTGTCGGAGGACCGCGACGACGACGACGACGACGACGACGCGGAGGGGGAGGACGGGGAGGTGGGCTCGCTGGAGGAGGCCGTGGCGCTCGCGCGGCAGCGCCTGGCGGCCGCGCACTCGCCCGCCGACGCCGACGCCGCCGACACCGCCACCGCCGACGACAGCGAGGAGGGCGCCCCGCCCGACATGCCGGCCTACGGGGACCTCATCGAGGAGGGCCGCGACGACGAGGTGAGTAGCGTGGAGGCGCGGAGTGCGGCTGGTCGTGCGCTATGACCCTCGAGGAGAGCGGCGACGAGTGCTACCTGACCGTGTGCGAGTGCTGCGGCTTCAGCGCCGAGACCTCCCTCTTGTTTCCAGTACGTTTCCTTTCACGATAGTGTACGGAGGACGCGACGATGCCCTTCGTGAGTACACGCCAAGCTTCAACGTCCGTGTGCTTTTGCATTTCATTACTTTTTTATTTTTACGCCTTAGCCATTTTGCATCTATATCTATGAATATATCGAGGCATATTGTAAATAACATAGCTTTTATTCTATACATATGCATATAATTTATACATTATTATAGACTTGATATATTTTAGTTAAATAATATAATATTATTCAATAATAATAATAGCAAGTGACATTTTTAATTGATAATTTTAAATAAATTTCGTTTAAAGTGCAGTAAATTATACAACCCAATGAATTAAATGAACGAGTTCCTTCACAGCTTTCGCATGCATTTATGAATCGGTAACTACGCTGTGATCTATTATAGATAATAAAAGAAAAATATCGTTTTAACTTTTCAAAATGGTAGGCTTGGTATTATTTTTAGCAGATTATTTCTAAAATACCATCTTTCTTCTCACTACCTTATATTTCATAGAAATTAAATGAACTCATTCCTTGAAATAACAATAAAACTTAATTATTTAAAGCTATATAGTATATAGTATTACTGATTCGCTAAGTGTTTCAAATGACAATTCGATATTTTTTATAAATTTAAAATTAACTAATAAACATGTTATGCAATACTTAGGCTGAATTACGAAACTTTTTTTATGTGATATATAATATATTTATTCTTTTTTTATAAATATAAATGATATATGCTAAATAGATTCAGATATTTGGGACGATTGACGCCATATTTTGTATAATATGAGCAACCTTAAGTTTTTTTCAATTAACATAAAATCATAATTTGTAACCGCTTATTAATTTTTTTAAATGTGTAGTGGTCTAATGGTGGACCAAGGTCATAGAGTTTTTTAAATTATTATAATTTATAATTTTTTGAGTCCACGCGCCTTCCGTATCACACAGGGTTGGCAGTCTCTTCAGTTCCTCTCTTTTGTCTATTTTAGCACAGTATGTTTATACTTACTTCAAATATAACATTTGAGTTCTGGAAATCGAATGTATGGCCATAACTTTTTTTTATTTTTATATAAGTATTTAGTTGTTAAGATTTAAATCCATCTTCTTTCATTATATCTCATCTAAGTGCATACGCACATTTATCTTTAAGCCTTCTATTTAATCAATGACGCATATGTAATATGAACTTCTTATATTTACCGCGATATGTACAGATAACATATAGACACAACAGGAAGACATAAAAATTAGAACAAAATTAAAACAATGTTTTATAGCTTCACGCTGTATCCCGCACACAGCAGGCTAGACAAAGGGAATATATTTTTAGGATTTCATTTTCTCGAGTGGGAGTCGAACCCACAACCTGTCGCGCTTACAGTCATGACACTTGGTGCCCCTGGGCCAGGACTGGCCTCAATGGCCGAGCTTTATTTGGTTTATATGGATATCTATTATATTACATATCCAGCGACGCGTAACGACATTTTAGCATTGACATTTTGAACGAGCGCATTGATAATTTGGTCAAACGTATCGAGATATCCTGATTAACATAACAACATACTTCACAAAAATATTTTAATAATATACATATTAATGATATTACAATAAACATAGTAGTATATCGTATTAGTTTTAGAAGAACGGCGATTATCGACATCGTTATAAAATCCTTTTAAGATGATAAAATTAAAATATTTTACACTCTAAGAAGCTATACAGTAGCTTTTTCTAAGGCAAACAAGACAAAAGGGACCTAGGAACTAAGAAAGTATTTTTATTATGACATAAAAAAAATAATATTTTTTCTGTCCAAGTATGGAATAATAATTTAAAAACAAAAAATATATTAAAAGAAATTACATTCTCTCTTGCCAAATGATAATTCTAAGTAAATATGTTTGGGTAGCAAAAATTTGTATAAATTTCCCTGCAGAGATGCAAACAACATAAATAAGTTGTAACAAGCGTTCAAGGATTGCGACGTAACTTGAGGAGAACGTATGGCTTAGTGCTCAGAGCGTTTGGACGGTTTCCAAGAGACGCGTCTTCAAATTCCGCTACGTAATTTTTTATACATTTAAAAATATATATTTATTTAAAGGGACCTAGTATTAAAATACTCAACTGTCCGCACTTTCCGCCTATATGTCGGGTATCTTAATAGCGGAATTCAACGCTGCGTTTTGTCTAAGAAAGTGGAAAAATTAATAAAAATATGATCATTTCCGACTCCGGCTTTCTATTTCTAGTTATCTATGACGCTTTCTCTTTTATGTGTTTTACAATTTTGATATTTTTATGTAAATAAAATTTTGACATTTTCAAACATTTTATCCGCTGTATAACAATTGTAGTATGTTGGCGGTCACTTTGCGTAGAACACTGTAACCGGATATCACACAGGTATAGCTTTACCCAGTCGCGGTTACGTAGTTTGTGCAACGTGCATTTTGGTGTCGATAACCACCGTTCACTACAATGCCCATACTAAATCTAGTTCAAGGATATTTTGACATTGTTATTATATTGATCAATTGTTTCTAAGATCTCTTGTTTCTTATAACCTTATAAGGAGTGTTAGATATCTATACGTATCTATACGTATTGTTGACCTGTTTATTTTAAAATGTTTTTATTATTACATTACAAAAAGATTTCAAGCCATAGGAAATAAAATATTTAACATTTTAAATTTCTCGCTCTGCTAACGATGCAATTGAGTCCCGCCACTCAACACTCCTAAAACTGGTGAAAGAAAGTGTCTTAATGGAAAGGAAGTGCTAAGACACACAGGTTCCCAGGTTCTCGCTGTCTACCTTGCTGTATGCGGGATACAGCGTGAAGATAAAAAAAAAGATACTTCAAGTACTAATATTATAATTCTGTTTTCTTCCAAACAATAAGTAATGAGGCGTTCGTAGCGCAACGGCACAGAGTCTGAAATGTCAGGAAATAAATTATAGTTATTTCCTTACTATTGTAATGAAGACAAAGTGCGGCGTAAAGTTCTGCCACTCAATACACAATATTGCAGATATTGAGCGGTGTACGGTGAACGGTGTGGCTTAACACTAAGTTCTCTCTGCTTATCCTGCTACATGCGGGATACAGCGTGAAGCTAAGAAAAATATCACCATTTTAGGACTATTTTAGATTAGGACCTTAAATCTTTAGTTATTTTTACATACATCCCTTAGAGTGTAGTGTTTTAGTAAATTTTGTGAAAAGTTGAGTCACTCTCCATTATATTCCCCTAATAAAATCCCATATTATATAACGAATGGGGAACAGAAGTGTTTTATCAGTAAAGAAGTGTATTATATAAATATATACATTTTAATATAAAAATGGCCCAATTTTGCATCCTTGAAAAGGTTCATTATTTTTCATGATATTGGCTTAGAAAATAGGTGCTTCGTAGTGTCGCTTCGTTAAAAGAATTGGGTTATGGCTATGCCTTTTCATGGTTTCCTGTGGAATGTATATTACTGATTATATGAAGGTAAAATGTACAATGCCTTCCGATGTTTACAAATATAATTTGTTTTTTAGGCGAGTCTTGGCACAGGGGCACAGGCGTGCGTCAGTAAACGTGATAGCTCGTGGTTTCAATTTCAATTCGGGGAATGATATATTTAATATTTTTATTTCCTCGCTCTTGTAACGAGGTATAGCATGGCGTTGAGTTCCACCACGCAACACGCAATATCTCCAGAATTCGGTAGAAAGAGGGATACAGGAATGTTTCAATGGGAACGGAAAAAACTTAGAGTACAACGTAGAGTTTTATAAAACATGTCTTTCACATGTCGTAACTCGCGTTAAGTGAGAGATGCACAAATCAGTATCAATAAAAATTATAGCATATTTTGTATCTAATCCAAATGCCGGAGAACACACGAAAGAGGCAAAGAGGTTGTAAGACGTAAAAAAAGATAATATTACATAACAGAAAAATGCATATTTAAACAATATCCAAGTAAAATACTGCTTTCACCAATAACAAGATTAAAGATATATATACAATATATAAACATAGAGGGTTAGTAATACCTATAATTTTACAAAAATAACTATCTTAACAGACTGTAATAAAATTACTCGGTTGTATGATTCTGTATCATAATATCATAAGTCGTTTAAAACTAACTTTAAAAAAATAAACACTATTTAAAAAAATTGATTTATATTTTTATTTAACTATTCGATTTTTATTTTTAATAATAAATATATATTGTTAATAATTTTATTAAATATGGCAATAGTATTGCAGAAATATAATTGACAAGGTACTCGTGGTTTTTTGGTCTTATCTAACGTCCGATAAGTCTAGTCAGTGAAATATCCAGTTATCAGTCTCTTTAAAGTAACATTAGTAAACAATATGCAATTGTTTCGCATTAACAAAAGTTCTTTTAAATTTAAAGAACTACTGCGTAAACAGTGATTTGTGACGCACAGTGATAAATAGTTTTTTCTGTGTACCCACAAAAATATAAAATAAATAAACTAGTTTCCATAATCTTAAAATGTATATATATTTTTTATTAAATGTGTATTGTTAGTAAATTTTTTAAACGTATAGTTTATATAAGTGAATATATTATCGAAATTTTAAATACGGATACTGCATTAGCATAATTATACTTTATAGAAAAAGAAGAAGTAATTTAATACATTTTTTTATTTTAATTCCACAAAATATTTAAAAAAATAACTATTGACATTTACGATCTATATATTAGATTGGTTCAGTAAAGTTTATGTTATATTTATTTTTAATTAAAATGCAATAAATGCCAATGGACTGTTCTGGAAGGTGTTAGAAATTAATAAGTTTCTTATATTTGTTTGTTCCATTTTGCGTGTGAAGATGTCACCTAAATACATTAGAAACGTAAGTTTATTAACACTTTTAGTTTCGATTTTCCTTTTTTTTTCGATTGATTAAAGATTAAGTATTTTTTTAGGATTTGAACTTATACTAGTATTAGTTTACAGTTGTTTCTGCGATATATTTACAAAATATCTAAAAAATTGTGTCTCAATACTATTAAAACCACGCGTTGCCTTTATTTACTTGTTTTGGGTCAGTATTTAATTATAGTTTAACGGATACTTAATATTCAGTTAAAAAAACATTATAGCTTCATGTTGTATTCCGCATATAGCAGGATAGGGAGAGGGTTTGGTATCCACTCCCTATCCTGCTAAATGCACACCAAATATTAGGCATTGAACGTGGAACCACTACGTTCCCATTAAGACCCTTTCGTTTCTGACGAATTTTGGAGGTATTGCGTGTTGAGTGGTGAGACTCAACGCCGCGCGTTGCCTTCTTTACCAGAACGAGAAAATAAAAATATTAAATATTTCATTTGCTTGAGTGGGAATCGAATCCACAACCTGTCGCGCTTACGCCACGTTGTGCCCTTGCGCCAAGACTGGCCTCTTTATAATTATTTTTAAGCTATAAAGACCTTTTATATCTTTTTATTACTTTTTAATTTACATATTACACATTTATTTAAATATTATTGCAAAAATATTTTTGGTTTTTAAAAAAAACACTATAAAAGTTATCAAGAATATTATTCGACGTTCTCGAATTAAAATCTCATTTGGTTTTTGACATATTATCTAGTCTTCTTAGCAGGTTACGGAATTTTTTATTTATATATTGTAAATTTAAAAAATACGTAAGTTAGAAACTAATAGTAGTAGTATAATAATACAACTAGCTTTTGTGAGTTTTAGGCGTTAGCTCAAAAAAATATCTCCATCAAATTATAAAAGAAACAAGATTTTACTATAAACCTCTATATCTAGGGATCTTTAGTCTTATATTTTACAATAAATTACAATACTGTCAAATTTAGCATTTTATTAATATATGTAAAGGAAATCTTGTTAAATATTTTGGTGGTGAACCACCATTACTTTTGAATAAATACATAATTCAAATGGAAATACTCACCTACTAATATTATAAATGAAAAAAAAAAATAGAAATGGAAAAAATACATAATATGCTACTGGTTAGTAACAATAACAGTTACTTTGGTACCTAAATATCACTTTTATTTTTGAAATATTGTTATTAATATTTATAACCGATTTAATTTTTTTTTTTTTAATATTTATAACCTTTCGAAAAGGATCATATGATACTACGACGCTGAGCCGACCTCGACTTCTAATTATCATTTCCGTTAATTCTTGCCAATCAACTGTCAATACATATATCTATAGTAGTTAAATAGTTAAACGAAAACTGAAACAAAAATCAGCTTCACGCTGTATCCCGCACACAGCAGGATAGGCAGGGGGAACCAAGTGTTAGGACACTCCGTTCTCCACTTTCTGCCGAATTTTGGAGGCATTGCGTGTTGAGTTTTGCGTTGACAGCAAAGAAATGGAAATATAAATTAAAGTCGATAATTCGAAATCGAAATATTTCATCTCCTCGAGTGAGATCGAACCCACAACCAGTCGATTTTACAGTCACATTTTGTGCACCTATACGTTACAGCAATAGGTAATATCTAAATTTCTCACGCGTGTAAACGAGTTCTGAAATACCGTTTGTTAAAGTGTATGCGTGTTCAATTTTGTAGTACAAAATTCTAGTAGTAGTAGCCCGCTGTGAGTTTAATTTGGAAAAATATTATTCATAAATATTTATATTTGCATTAACTTTTCTTTGGAGAATTGAAATATTATTCTCCTTCGCTTTGGCAACTCAAAGTGCAGCGTTCAGTTACGCTACTGCAAATGTCCATGAGAGATACATCAGTGCTGGTTGCAGTAGGTCTGAAATATAATATTATGTTATATTATATATATAGTTGTGTGTTTTTATGTAAATTTAACAAATACAAATTCAAAATAAGAAAATGCGATTTAGTTAAACAAAAATCCAAAAATTCTTAACTTTGCGAGTTTTGAAGTGAATTTTTTTATGTAAAAGTCAATATATTATATAATTTTTCAATCCAAAGCCTTTTTTTTTATAAATTTTTGGAGTGGGCACCGGACTGTTCTGGGATGGGCATGAACGGCCAATTTTCCCCATTCCTACGCTCACGGTACGGTTTCATATTGCACTTATGCATGTACGAAGGTTATTATTTTAAGCATTTAACATATTGTGTTCTTAAAGAATTTCTTTACATAACTCATTTTACTAGATATTTAAAACGTATAAGAGGATCACTGTGTGTACCTACATGTTGTAAATACGATATTGATACATGCATTTTGCTTACAGATTTAAAATAATTGAAAGTGAAAAAAAATTAAGTCGGCTCCAGCTGTATCCCACGTACAGCAGGGTAGGCATAGGGAACGTAGTGAACTTAGTAAAGAAGCATTTTATTTCTTTGAGTGGAAAACAGAATTATTCTGTTTTTATCTAATTGAGAGAAAAAGGCTAAGATTTTTGGATTTTGTTTTATGATTTTCGCTTCACGCTTTAATGTCGCATATGTAAAAAGTTGCTCATTTGCTTTTGTAGGGGAAATTCAACGCTGCGCTTTGTATTGTTAGAGCGAAGAAATGAAATAATCAATTCCCCCGAATGGAGACCACACCCACAACCATCGTTCGTACTATGAACGTTTGTAGTCTGATACAGCCTCATTTTGCCACGGTTTGGTTAACACTTATTAATTTTGTATATCAAAAGTAAATATAACAAAAATAATATAATATAGGTATACAACATTGATATCAAGAGTATATCAGTGCAGTATTTCCCTTTGTTGTTTGTTATATACAGATTCTAATTTATAAAATATTTATAATAGGTATATAATATTGACTAAAATAAAAGTTGCAATCCATATACACATATTTAAAAAAAAATGTTAAAATAAATAAGTAAAACTTTTTTATTTTTTTATATTAATTAAATTTTCAAATTACAAAATTCTACCTTTGAAAACTATATTTTATACAAACTTTCAACTTCTTTTTACTTAGGGGTTGATTTTTCAAAATTAACATTATAATTAATTTCCACGTATTACGCTCTACACATTACAATTATATAAATATGTTTTTATAGAAGATTAAAATAAAAACACAAATCATATCAAAATAATCATTTTCGATTTCACAATATTCAAGAAATCAGTCCAAAATAGTATTATGTGCGACACTCGCAAGACGGTAAAGAAAGATATCTTATTACAATCTCATTGACTTAACTAAGGATCGTGGGGCTTCACTCACGTTACTCCCATACCAGGTCATTTAGTAATATTGTATTTAGTTAATAAGTATAGAGGCTATAATGAGTATATAGTGGGCGAAGGCACGGACCAAGTGGTGGGATATTTGTAAAATTATATCAATTTTAATTTTTTTCTTATTCACATGTATACTAAATTGCCAAGTAGTAGCGTAAGTATTGAATTTACGTGTTTAAATCATTCGATTCATACAATTTTCATAACATATATATATTATTGAGGTCATACGTGACGCATGGGTGCAAGTGTGTAACTGTAAACGAGGCACGTTGTTAGTTTGATTCCCATTCGAGGGAATGTATTGTTTAATCAACGCACAATGCCTCCAGAATTACGTGGCAATTTCCACGTAATTCACGGGAACGGAAGTGTCTTAATGGGAGTGGAGTATCTTAACGCTAGGTTCCCAAGTGCCCTCTGCGAGGTACAGCGTGGAGCTGAAAAAAAATTGCTTATAAATGTAAAATATCCGTGATATTACGTCGTTGAGTAAATCATATTTTCTTCATATAAATTCGCTCGTTAACATATGTATAATATATAATTTTAATTATTATAAAACTAGTACATACTGTAAATCCTATAGTATACTATATAGCCTAGTCCTAAGTTTAATTTCATTTACAACCATTGCTCACGTCAAATACTGTGATTGAGGTTTAGAGATAGTCTTACCATTTCACCACAAAATATCCTATTACTAATTAATAAACGACGATTATGTGCAATACTTCTATAATAAGTTTTACATAATTTTCATCAACCTATTATACATATATTATATGTAAATAAATATTTTGTATTATTATATAAAAATTTTATGAAAAACTTTATAATTAAATTATAGGGTAGCAAATTTCTCAATAGAAAAAGCAAGAGATTGTTAAAAACCTAAACCTTATTTGAGTTAAAACAATACATTTATTTAATATCCTTGTTATAGGCACACGCACCAGCCAGCTCCGAGAGGCGGGAGCACCTCTACAAAATCTTGGTGATCGGAGAGCTTGGCACCGGCAAGACTTCCATCATCAAACGATATGTCCATCAGTTCTTCAGTCAACACTATCGTGCTACGATCGGGGTTGATTTCGCCCTTAAAGTACTCAATTGGGACGCGAATACTGTTATACGCTTGCAGCTATGGGACATAGCAGGTTGGTTTGTTAAAATATATATTTTAGCTTCCCTCTTTATCACTAACAGGGTAGCCATAGAGAATGGAGGGCTACGATGACGATCTCTACATACCTACCTCTTTCGCCTTGTCGACTGTCAACATAGTAGTCTAATTTTTACTGTAGCTGATCATATGTGGTATGTAATTGTATTCCTTTTTTAGCTTCACGCTGTATCCCGCACATAGCAGGGAAGGCAGAAGGAACCTGGGAACCCGGGAACCCGTTCCCCATTTTCTGAATTCTGGAGGCATTGCGCGTTGAGTGGCGGTAATCGGAATCGCAATATCGATCTAAATTAAAGTTCGGGACATAGAAAATTTGCCCAATGTCATGTCTTAATAGGCTTCAACATGGTCAGAGTGTCCCTTACTAATTTGATATGAAAATACAGCTTATTTGCCGCATAGCAAGTTTAGAGGAATTTCATTAGATTCCCTCTCTAACGGTGTCTTAAAACGTAAAGACACCCCGTTCTCCACGCACCACCCGGTTTTCCAAAGCGCTCTGTTGAGTTCCGTTATTCAACACGCAATGACTCGAATATTGGGCGGTGCATTGGTAACGGAATGTCTTACCACTAATTTTCTTCTACCTAAGCAGCTATGCTGTATTGGATACAGCGTTTATTATTATTTATTTAATATTAAACACAAAAACGAAGATGATTATTTTTAAAAAAGTTTTTATAGATTAATAATGTAGCAGATGTCAATTTTAAATGTTAATAATTTCAAAAGTCATTGTTGTATTTGAAAAGATTTTCAAAAAGCGAGCTATGGATGAAATGGGACTGATGTTTTCATGGATGTTTATGATTCTTATGGTAATATATTTGCTGCTCTTCATGGCTTTGCTTATAATGATTCCTTATTGATGTAAGAATTGGTTTTGTTTGCTTTTATTATGTTTTTTTCACACTTTACTATTGATTTTTATTTCAAAATATTTTTATTTATTAACTTAGTTGAGGATATCCTCGAGAGTATAGGATGTTAAATATTTAACATCCTATACTCTAAAATTTTAGCGATAACATACTACGTGGGTGGCAACGTCGTTTACGTGGAGTATAATAGAAAATTCTATTTCGCCCCGTTTCGTTTAATCTCAAATAAAATAATTATAAATTGTGTATGATATACACAGTTAATTTGTAGTGCATTACGTCAAAAGTATAAACATGATGTAATACGGCCTGTAGCCTTCCTCTTCAATTGAACTATTCAACACAATAGAAATTTTTAGTTCGAACCAGTTCCTGAGATTATCGTGTTAAAGAAACAAACACTTCAGCTTTAAATGTAGATTTTTTTTCCTATCAAGTCTACATACCAAAATAAGTATCAAAAACTGAAAACGAAACTAATTTTCTACTCATCTTTCAGGTCAAGAGCGTTTCGGCAACATGACGCGCGTGTACTACAAGGAGGCAGTAGGTGCCTTCATAGTGTTCGACGTGTCTCGCGTGGCCACCTTCGACGCAGTGGTCAAATGGAAAAACGATTTAGATACTAAGGTTCAGCTGGCTGATGGATCACCCATACCCTGTATACTGTTGGCGAATAAGGTGAGAGTTATATGGAGAAGATTTTACTGAATACTTTAGAAAAAAATAGAACAGTGATACTGGAGGTCACGTAAAAAGCAGGAGGGGAGTTAATGATGAGTGTACTAGGCGAAAGAGGTATACAGAGACCGTAGAGTTTGGGGCTCCTTTCTCTCTGACTACCCCCGCTAGGGTAACAGCGTGAATAGAAAAGAAAGTTAAGAAGGACCTAAAAAAAATATGTCTTTCAGTTCTTTCTTCTTTCAGTTTTACTATATATCGCTGTCCATAAATCAGATATTCACAATTATATGACATTTTTTTATCAGTATTTTTTTCCTTTTGTGGTTGATCTTTATGTACTCTCTTCTCTTGTGCAATTAGGATTTTAAGATGTATGCAAATCGATTCTTAAAATGAATATTTCTTTAATTACAACAACGTAATTAAATAAAATAAATTAGCCTACCTTAATTAATTTTATTTTATACGTAACATTATTTTAACTTATGCCATAATTTTGTCCCCCAGTGTGACCAACAAAAGGAAGGTATAATAAATTCTCCGACAAAAATGGACGAGTACTGTCGGGAGAAAGGCTTCGCTGGATGGTTTGAGACGTCGGCAAAGGAGAACATAAATATAGAAGAGGCGGCACGTTCGTTAGTACATAAGGTGAGTTTATGTAAAAAAACTAAGTTAATATATTTCTTTTTAATTGACGTTTTATTTTTAGTAGGTACATTCATTAAAATAAAGGCCGTCGTGGGCATAGGCGTCGTCGCAGGGTCATATGTGTGCAACTGTAAACTAGAAGGTGGTGGGCTCGATTCGATACTTGATTAAAATTTACACTAACAATTTGAGTTTGTGTATTTAAAATATTTGTTTATCTTTATATTTCCGGAACAGATAAACCTATTATTGTGGGACTTTTCTGTAATTAGCAAATTATGAAAAGAAATACACAATTGTCGAATATAGAACCTCCTTTTTTGAAATCGGTTAATAAATCATGCAAGATCAAGATTAAACATTATAACCTAAAGAAACATTCATTGTAACTATTATAAAAAACATGGTCAGACACTATTGTATTTATTTCAATTGTAATCAATTTAATTGGTTTCTTATTTCTTCAAATTACAAATTAGTCATTCGTTTTTATCATTTTAATAATCTGAATAAACTCGAGGTCGTTTTGGCGCAGGGGCATCAGCATGCAACTGTAAACGCGATGGATATTAGTTAGATTCCCTCTCAAAGGAATGAAATATTTAATATTTATATTTCAAAGCGCAACGTGGAAGTCCGCACTCCGTCACTCAACAAGCATAGGCAATGAGAATTCGGCGAAATGTGGGGAACTCAAATGTCATAATAGGAACGGAGTGTCTTAACACTAGGTTTCCAGGTTCCATTTGCCTACCATGCTTTGCGTGCGAGATAAAACTAAAAAAATTGTTAATTAACTAGAACAATACATGTGTGTACCTTTTTTTTGCCCCTGTTATTTTATACTACCTTATTTAGGAACTTGAAGGAAATAAATATAAGAGTACATTAAGAATTTGAACTGGCGACCGTCCACTATTATGAATTAAGCCCATAGGCTCGTACAAGATCATGCCATGGATCTTTTTTGAATCGATACGAAGTCAAAATTCCTTTGAAATTAATTATCTTAAATGAGATTTCTTTAGCATAACCTGTCGCGAAACAACTATCAGTGCAGTTTAAAAAAGGCTTTTCTGTATAAATCATTTTTTCTTCTGTATAAGTCAGTAATTGTGACATTGTACAGTAAGAGCAAAGTTGCTAATCGATTCTAATAAAAAATATTTGAGATTAAAATGTAAGAATGGTTCAGCGTAAATACAATGGTTGTAGGTTCTATTCCCACTCGAAGGAACTATTTATTAGATAAAGTGCGGCGTCGAGTGAATTTTGAATTCGTGCGAAAAGTGGAAAAAGGAGTGTCTTAACATTAGGTTCTCTATGCCTATCTTAGTATATACTTATGAGATAAAACGTGAAGCTAAAAGACGCTGAACATGCCCAATATATTATTGTAACGAAAGCTTGTATTATGTATATTAATATAAAACCACTTGAAGTAATAACTTTATGATATCATAAACTTTAATGTTCTTTAAAATTTAAATTTCAAAATATTAACTTCCAACATTATAGATCTAGACAGACAGGTATAACATAAATTATAATAATTTTTTAAGGCAAAAAATGACTTCGTGTTTCAATAAATTTATGACATCTATTACGATTAATATTAAAGTAGTAGTTTTAGATAAATCTAAGTTATTTATGTGTTTTAAAGATACATTTGTAAATGCTAAGTGAAACGGCAATTATATGTCGATTTATGATAGTTTATATGAATAATTAAAAAAATGATTTACTTTGTGAATATTTTAATTCATATTTCAATTAATATTTATATGTGAAACGTTATTTAGCAAGTTATTTTTTTATGAAATAATAGGCAATAATAGATGTTGTATTAAAAACCGGATAAGCGCGAGTCGGGCTCGCCCACCGTAGGTTCTGAACAAAAATTGGAAGTCTTGAGCTTTTTCTGAAATTTAAGCTTAGCTTAGCCCTTTCAACTGATATCTCACTTGAAGTAGCAGCTTTAATACGAAATTGTGCCCCGTTTTTAAGGTTATTATTTTTTAAGATTTACCACAAATGTATAGTTTTCAATTTTTTCCTCCCGAACTAGTACTACCTGTAGATGCTAGCTACCAAATTTCATAATTCCAGGTCAACCGGAAGTATCCTATTCATTTTGATTCCCATTATAGTGTCGAAATATGCGTTTTTGCAATATAACAGGCATTTTTTTTTCAAAGAAATACGATTTTTTCAGGAGATCATGGAGCCGTACATTTGAGTATATGGTTTGAATTTCAACTCGATATCTCCAAGCTCCACTCGAGGAAATTAAATATTTTATATTTTCATTTCCTCGCTCTCGTAAGGAGGCAAAACACGGAGTTGAATTCCGCCACTCAACACGCAATGCCCCCAAAGTTCGAGGGAAAATGGGAAACGGAATTGTTTTAACGGGAACGGAGTGTCTTATATTACTAGGTTAGCGGGTTACCTCTGCCTCTGCCTTTTATAAATAATATATGTATTTATGTGGATGATTGTAAATATTTCTCAATAGTATATAATTATAATTCTCAGAACACTTTCGAAACATGACACAACGTGTCGAAATTTTTAAATATAGATATGTATACAAAATCAGGTTAAGCATAAGTTGTTTTCGATAACTTCGAAATATGGGTTTGTAGTCGAGAGGTAAAAAAATATTATGAGACCTTATTTGTCTGTCAAAATCTATCAGTATGAATGTTAACAACATTCTTAGTTTAATAATGTTAGAAAATATGTCTATGGTAATTTAATTTTAATGTATATGATTTTTTATTTGCTTCACGTACGTAGTAGGGTAAGCAAAGGGAACTTGAGACCTTAGTGAACTAAGGAGTTCACTCCGTTCCCCACTCACACACAATTCTCGTTCTATCATACCTAGCTATCAAAATATGATGCTATATAAAGTAAAGCGCTCCAAATGAAGCTTTTTTAATGATAAAGCTTCAAAATATTTTTTATAAATAATTTTTAATAGCATTTCGTTATTATTAGCTAATTCAATTTGACATTTAAAAAAAATATTATTGAGAACTTGCTGAAACCACCCCCCATGTATGATTATATGGGTATGTTAATATACTTACTATAAATATTGAATATTTACCTAACATAAAATACTAAATAAAATGTTACAGTATAGGCTAGTACTATGGTTAAACCTGTGGTAAAGCGTATGGTAAAAATGGAGTAGATAAAAAATGTTTTTCTTTCAAGTATTTTTTTATTATTAACTAATTAAAATAAAAAAAAACGTAAATATAGATACGTATATAAGAATATAATGAAATAAAATAAATAAATCAGCTTCACGCTGTATCCCACACACAGCAGGGTAGGCAGAGGGAACCTAGTGTTAAGACACTCAGTTCCATAGTTTCTGCTGATTTCTGGAGGTATTGCGTGTTGAGTGGTAGAACTCAACGCTTAACCAGAGCGAAGAAATGGAAATATAAATTAAAGTAAATATTTCATCTCCTCGAGTGGGGATCGAACCCACAACCAGTCGGTTTTACAGTCAGACCTCGTGCTGCTGCGCCACGACTGACCTCAAGAATATAATATACCAGATATACTGTTATTAGAATATTCTACATATTTTAATTATGAAAATTATTAATTTTAAAATATATTATTAATCAAGTTATATAGTCAAAAAAAAAAAAAATATTCTCGATACGCAGTGCCTCATCCGGCCGAAAATCGGTAACGGAGTGTCTTAGCACTAGGTTTCCTGTCTTCACTGCTATTGATGGGTTACAGTCTGAAGCTGAAAAAAAATGTATTACTCCTCATATAATACTTGTATTATATAGAGGCTGCTAGGTTATTAATATTATTTTAATCATAATGTTATACGCTTGCGACGTAAGCTAACTAAATTACATTTTGATCTGATGGTTTTACAAATAATAATTAAATTTCCATTAAAATACTATTAAAATGCCATCGCGTTTGACTCGTACACGCTCGCGATGGCTGTAGTTTCACGCTTGATCCTGCATATAGCAGAGTAAGCAGAGGGAACCTAATGCTTAGTCCCCATTTTTTACTTTCCGCGCTCAATTTTCGAGAGATTGCATGTTAAGTAACGGAAATGAACGCCGCGCTTTAAGAAGACTGTCTAAATTTTAAATATTATCGTTTACTTTATGTAAGGCAAAGTGTATCCCACAATGTTTCTATAAAGAATGGAAAAAGATAGGGTTACTATATCACTAGTTTCTCCTTACTTGTCTTTCGTGAAGCAACTTTGATGAAGTTATTGTATATAGTTAAATATAAATGTACCTATAGATACGCGTGTATAATATGTGAGGAAAGTCACGTAGATATCTCATCTCATTAATCATTCTTTAACCTGGCCTCGTTAAAACGAATTATCGAGAAAGACAAGCTCGGCAGTGGGAAACTATTATTTATTTTTAATTTTTTTTCAACAAAAGTTAAGTGTATTATGTAATAGTTAATTTTTAAGGTTCTGTACGACAAAAGGTAAAATCGAAACAATTATAGGATCACGTTGACCGTCTGTCCGTCTGTCAAGACCATTTATCTCGAGATTGCGTGCAGGTATCAAATAGTAGTATTTTTTATGACACTTGTCGCGTAATCAAAATCTATAGGATATTTTCCGTAGACCTACTTTTAAGAAATTTGGTACGAATCCTGAATTTAGTACAGAGTCCTCGGTGGGTGAGTCCGACAACTTTCATGGAAAAGAAAGAACCCTTATAAGATCACTTTACTTGTCCGTCTGTCCGTCTGTCAGTCTGAGTGTCTGTCTAAAGCCTTTATTTATCTCAGGAACGCTTGGAGAAATCGAGTTGAAATTCAAACTGTATACTCACATAATTTCCTGAAAAAAATGGTATTTCTACATTTATTTAAAAACACGTATTTCGACAAAACGCTTATTTCGACAAAACGCGTATTTCGATTATAGGCTATATTCGAAAGGGAACCTAAATTAATAGGGTACTTCCGGTTAACCTTGAATTATGAATTATCGTAGTCTTTACAATTTTATAACGAGGAACTGCTTAAAAAATCCCACGGCAATAGTGTGGTCGTTAAGTTCAAAAGTAAAGATAATAAAAATAATCAAATGTTACCAAACTATTATCCGTTTTCTACGAAAAAACCGGTTTCGAAACATCCAGAAGGTTAACGCATTCTGGTATTTGGACAGGTTGAGCATGTAGATCTTAGCTTGATATTATTTTATAGCGTAAAAATGTAGGCTGTAACATTTTTTTTAGTATAGTATAGTATAGTAAAAGGCAAAGGAAACTTGTAAACCTAGTATCCTCTTCGTCTTCCATTAAGACATTTCTGTTTCCATCAGGACATTCCGCTTTCCTCTAAATTCTTGAGTCATTCCCCCATGAGGGAATCGAATCCGCAACCGTCGCGCTTACAGTCGACCCTTGTGCTCCTTCAACACGATGGCCTCGCTTTTTTACTGATGTAAAAATATTTAAACATTTTATGTATTATATACGATTCGGACACGGTTAAGCTATCATAAATTAGGCAAAATCTACATATAGTTAGGAGATTGTTATTGTATTATGCTTATAAAATAAATATTCGCCTTAGTGTAGGTTCGTATCGTCATTGTGAATAACTAAACCAATATTTTTGTAATCTTTAAATAGCCACCGATTTTTATAAAAATTTTAATTCAGATTGTTAAAATAAATATTTATATATACGTGTATTGAACACGTGTTTCGTGGTTTTTTTAGAATTGACCCTTATAGATGCAAATGAGCGGGCAAAGCTGCGCGCGCCCACTAGTAATAAATAAGCTTATTGCTGTATTTAATGTGAAAATGTCACTAGTAGAACGTATCACTCAGCTTGTTTACGGCCGTGTATATAAAAAGTGGACAAAGTGATCTTTTTGGATATTGGAATTTTTTTAGTTGGGCCCAAAGGTGATTTTTAAATTCCATTCTCAAAAAGGTGAAGGTCAAAAAGCTTTATTACTATCCAGCAGAAGTATACTGATATCCTACAATTTAGTTACCTATTAAGACCACCACATATTATTTTAAGCCAGTCGTGACGTAGGGGCACAAAGTGTGACTGAAAAATCGACTGGTTGTGGGTTCGCTCCCCACTCAAGGAAATGAAATATTTATTTACATTTATATTTTCGTTTCTTCGCTCTGGTGTCGAGGCAAAACGCTCCACTGAGTTCCGCCACTCAACACGTAGTGCCTCCAGAACTCGGCGGAAAGTGGTCTTAGCAGATTCTAGGTTCCCTCTGCCTATCCTGCTGTGTGCGGGATACAGCGTGAAGCTATTTTTTTTTTAATATAACCATATACTGCTATTGACTGAATGAAATATTTAACATTTTCATTTCTTCGTTCTGGTAATAAGCGCAAAGCGTAGCGTTGTGTTCCGTCATTCAAAGCGCAAACTCTCAGGAATTTAGCGTAAGATGCAGAGACGAGTGTTTCAATGGGAATGTAGTGTCTTAGCACTCCGTTCCCAGGTTCCCTCTGCCTGTCCTGCTATGTTTAGGATAACCCTATGAGTTCTACTCATAGGGTTATGAGTAAAACGGGTGTTTTACTACATTACGATAGTGATTAATTCAAATGTCCTTTATAATCCAGATAATCCAATCAAGTGCATAGCGCTCTTTATGTTAAAACGATATGAAGCCGTCGTGGTGCAAGGGTACAAGCGTGTGATTGCAATAAAAACTACGTTTGTGGGTTTGACTCTCCTTCTCCTTGATGAAATGAATTATTTAATAATCTCATATCTTCGTTCTGCATACAAGGCAAAGTCCAGCGTTGAATTCCGCCAGTCTACATGCCAATCTACAATATGTCGAGGTCTCAGCGGAAAGTGGGGGATATGGGGAGTATCTTAACGCTAGGTTCCCTCTAGCTTCCCTGCTATTTGCGGGATACAGCGTGAAGCTGAAGTCACACTCGGTTAGACGGCAAATTATAAAATAAACTATTAAAGTTTATATGAGTATGATTAATAGTTGTAATTTTATACGGTATTATGGTTATACGATAAAAATGTGATGATTTATCGACTATGTAACCGATTGATACTAAATTTTACTTAAACAAAATATTTAATTTTTATTTCTAATAAATATCGTGTACTACATATGTCGTAAAACTTTTTCTCTGTAGCCTTTCTACCATAGTACAAGGGTACTATGGTAGAAAAACAAAAATAATATGAAAAAATAACTAATATTCTATATTACTTTTAATTTGTATAAAAAGTCCCATTTAGAAATTATCATTTTAGAAGTATTTTTTGTCTCTTAAAATACTAAATTTTGGTGAACCAAGAAGGAATGTGGTTTCATCATACTGTTGTCGCTATTAATAATGGCGCCGTTAAATGACTTATGTAACATCGTTACTAAGAAGCTACTAACTTATGTTAATGATATACCTACTGGTTCAGAGATATATTGCGCAATGTATTGCAATATTTATTTTTAATTTTACTTTTTTTAGTTTCGCGCTGTACCCATTTTTTGCTGCACATAGTGGGGTAGGCAGACAGAACCTAGGAACCTTAGTTAAGACACCTCCGTTACCATTTTCCGTCGGAATCTGGAGGCATTGCTTTGCATTGTAGTAGCGGAACTCAACACCTTGAAACGCCTTTATTTTGAAAAAAACAAGAAAAAAAAAATTGTGTTGAGACACTCCGTTCTCCCTATTTCCGTCAATTGTGGAATATTAATTTGTCTGAAACATTATTTTAATATGGAAAAATCTGTGTGCAACTATATTTGTGAGTTTAAATCACGATTCTGACTATTATAGATTTCTCCATAATTGTACACGAATGTCTATAAAAATATATTAATAAAATGAGCTGGACTTAACGTTAAAATTTCCTACTTAATTACGGCATATATATTATATGCCGTATTTTGAATTTTTATGCCTTTTCTTGAAAGAAATTATAAAAAAAAAATTGTGTGTCACTCTCAACTCTGAACTCACATCTTTACCTATTGTTTCGATAATACAATTAAAAATTTCCGTTTCTCTCCAGATTCTCCTCAACGACAAATTACTGCAGAGCAACGACAAAGACGGTGAGAAGTTCGCCCTCGACCACAAGATCGCCAATGGGGAGAACAACCGCGACCAAAGCTCCGGCAGATCCTGCGCCTGCTGACCGACCACACCCGACCTTAGCACTCTATACTCTGCAAAATTATTACTTTTTTTTTCCTATATTTCCAGACTTTTAATAAGCATTTTTTGCTGTGTAAAGCAAAATTGGATTAATATTGAAATATTTTTTTGTGTAGAATTGTATTTTTTTTACTTAAAACATGGAATTTTATTTTATACAGCAAAATTAGGTCGTGTTATTTTTTCGTATTTAAAATAATATTGTTCCTTTACGTATTGTTTCATAATAGTTTCCTATTATTTTCTGTTTTGTTAATAAAATAATTTTTAGTGTACATTTTGCAGTGTATTTTCTATAGAAACTCTACCATCGAATTTTATTTTCGTTATTTGTTGTTGTGTTATACATACATACATACATATATTATGTCCTTGCATGACATTCTTAATATATGGCGAAACACGCTGTTTTAATTTTTAAACACACGTAACAACTAAGAATCTATATTTAATTTGAACAATTTCATTTTATACCGTTTTATAGCTTTAATATGTATCTGTTGAATAACTTCTGTTTTTCTAATATTGTGAATGTGTTTGTTTTTATTGAAAATTGCTGATGTAAAAGGATGTAACTTATATATTATGAATATTTAAATAATATTATAGTTATTTTTTCCTACATTTTTTTTTCTCATAATTCAAAATTCGAAGTATTTACAGTAAGTCGTTTATATCACTGTTCTCAAATGACTCGAAATATAACAATTGTTGAACTAAACTTTAGAGTTTGTCGGTCAATATGTTGGTTATGTCCTTTTACACTGAACTTGAAAATATATTAATGTAAAAAATAAATAAACGATACATACGATACAAAATACGTGTTCTTACCGTGGCCTTATAACAAACGCCATTACAAAAAATATATACATACTAACATATATAAAAAAAAACAATTTTTATTATATCTAATTATATTGGTGCGGTATTTTATTCCAACAAGTATATAATAAATACAGTGTGGCTAATAAGTTGTGGCCGCCCTGAAGTTAGCTGAAGACGACTGCGTAAATTTGACTTTAGGACCTTTCTTATTTTTGAATATTTTCCTTTAGGATGAACAATGAGGCATTAGTTCAAAAAATCTAACATCAAAGCGGCCACGACTCGTTGGCCTTACTGTATTTATATCTAAACTATTTAGCTGTACGATGTATCAAAGTGCCTCTTGATCGAATTTCTTACTACGTGGGTAGTTGTAGTGTGTAATTTCTTTTGAAAGTTCAAGTGCCATTTTCGGCTTGAGTCATATATATAACGTAATATTATTATAGATTAGTATATTATTAATATTTGTGTTATTTTATTGTAATAAGTATTACTGTATGAGAGCGTGTGAAGTTATTTTAAAGTAATAAAATGTTTTGACACTATGATTGATCTTTGATTTTTCCTTTATATGTTTTTGGTTAGTGATAAATCACTCTTTTCTTTTATTTTCTATTTCAAGCTTGCTTGCATACAAATTAAATGCATTTTTCTTTCATATTCATATAATGAATTAGCCGCAAGGGTGCCACTAGTAAAACAATAAAAATTAAACCTTCATAAACGCACATCTTTGGGCTAGTCGACGGACTAAGCACTATTAGACCTAAAAAGGACACAGGATGTAATTGACTCTGAAGTCCAGACAAAATCATTAAATCATTTAGAACCAATGTAGACCTGCTAAATTATAAGATATAAGATATAAAGATATAATATAAAGATATCGATCCTTAGCGAAAGGTGGTCGGCGTGGTAAGTAGGTACCAAAGACATGTAAAATCATAGGTGCAGAACATTCCATGTGGAATTCTAAAAGCTGATGTTAATATTATAAAAATATGTATTATTTTTTTATTCACATATGCTTTAATCATAAGAATATTTTATCTGATCGTTTATCATTGCCATATACGCCCAAAAATATTTCTACATACCTACATAGTTTAGGCCTATATCGATTAATTAATAATTAAGGCACGCGCTTCTAACCGGATTTTAAAATATTACATGAAATAATATGCTTTTTGAAGTAACGGCCAGTCGGTCTCGTTTGAGGCCAGGCGTGGCGCAAGAGCACAACGGACGATTACAGTTACAGGCAGACGGAATGTGGGTTCGATTCCCTCTCAAGGAAAAGAGATATAAAATATTTTCATTTCCTCGCTCTGGTAAAGAGGCAAGTCGCGGAGGCGCGCCTCCAGAATTCAACGGAAAGTGGGGAATAAAAGTAAGTCTAAATGGGGACGGAGTGTCTTAAAATTAGGTTCCCATATTAACTAAGTTACCCTGCTATGCCTGCTATACAGCGTGAAGCTATAAAAAAATAACGGCGCCATTAAGCATTTTAGAGAAGTCATCAATATATAAAACTATTTAAACAAATTCCGGTCGTGGGTATGTTAACAACTTAGTTTATTTTTTTATTTTGACTAGCCTTTGATGTTACCTAATTGTTTGGGTATAATTTATACATTATAGAGGAATTTTAAAATAGCATATCTATATAAATTATTTTTATGACAAATTTATTTAATATTTTTATCTCCTCGTTCTGGTAACGAGATAAAAAAAATATAGCGAATGGTTTTTTTTGGGTTCCGTACCTTTTTATGAAAAAAGGATCCCTTATAAAATCACTTTATTTTTTGTTCCTCTGTCTGTCTGTCTATCAAGAGTGTTTATATCAGGAATGCTTGGAGATACCTAGTTGAAATTCAAACCATTTATTCTGATCTACGGTCCCATGATTTTATGAAAAAAAACGTAATTCTACATTAACTTTAAAAAAAGATATGGCCGTTTATTTCGCAAAAAACGCGTATTTCGACAATATAATCAATAAAGGAAGCTAGCATCTACAGGTACTACTTGTTCAGGAAAAAATCAGAAAACTATTTGTGGTAAAGTCTTAAAAAGTAATAGCCTTAGAAGGGGAGCAAAATTTGGTATTAAAGCTAGTTCAAGTGAGATATCAGATGAAAGGGCTCTGACTAAGCTAAACTTGAATTTCAGAAAAAGCTCGGGACCTTCAATTTTTGTACGGAACCCTCTGTGGGTCCACTCGCGCTTGTCCGGTTTTTTTAGTAAGTTATGAGTTTAAGTTTTGTTTGATTTATTCTAGATAAAGGTAATTATGGCGAAATAGTTCCTTTTAACTTGTGGTCCATTTGACTGTAAATATTTAGGGGAATCAATCATATTTATTTGCCCACTTTTGTAAGATTGAGATCCGCCATTCCACTTGAGCGAAAAGCGGAAAACGCATGAATAACAACATGAATAAAAGATTATGTATGATAGATTACTTTTCATAGATATTTATAATTGTTTTTAGATTAGAATAATTATATATTATTTTTTTATTGATCTCAGATTCTACTAGCAAAAGAAGTAATGAGATACTATAAAGATTCCCTAAAGATTTTACTACGGTGGTTTGGAAATCGGTAGACGAATCACTAAATCATGTACGATTTTTAATTGAACTTTCCGTTAACAATTATTATGGTTATATATTTGGCTTACTATTTAACATAAGTAGTATGTTATCCTTGCTTTTCTTCGAGCGCTTGATGTAATCAAGATCCCGAAACTTTGTGTTTATAATAAGTGTCTTGAGAAAATATATTTTTAGCAGCGGTATCTTAAAATTATTTACCTACTAAACTAAAGTGTATACGGGCGGGCCATCTGTAACGATCCGCAAAAACTGGTTCTACACGAACTTAACAGTTTCCGAGACTGACAAACATATATATGGACGAAATAATTGGTGTGACATATGCCCACGGTGTAGTTACGGCGGAAAGATATTTTAATGTAAATGATCAACATATTTTGTTTTTTGTAATATATATGTATATATAAAAAAAAACAATTCGTAGATGGGTAACGGCAGTGTCTGAAAGGGAAACTGAGTGTCCTTAACACTAGGTTCCCAGATTCCCTAATACCCTGCTGTGTGTGGGATATTGTGCAAAGTTTTCGAAAATTTTTCAAACATTTTTTATTCAAATTGATAATAATTACGTGTAGTAAGAAAACAAACAACAGCGTATAAGATAAGAACTTACCTTACGGATTGCTAAAACTGCATTGAACTTTTAATTTTGTAAATGAGCATGAAGATTCTCTTTTAAGAGCTGCTGTTAAATAATTATTTATAATATAAAAAGTATAAAAAATGTATATAATATAAATTTTATCGTGGTGTATTTTTGTTCATCATAGTTAGATTTTATTAGTTAGATTATATTTTATTTATATAAAAAAAAATTGAGGCCGTCGTGGCGTTGTGAGTTCGAGTCCTACTGCTGTGTGCCTGAGGAACTTAGTGTTAAGACACTTCGCTCTCCACTTTTCGCTGTGGAAGTGGAGTGGTAAATATATAATAATTTTAATCATTTATATTATCATTTTTTTCACTCAGATGACAAGGCAAAGCGCAGCGTTAAGTTCTGCCACTCAACACTCAGTGCCTCGAAAATTCAGCGTCAAGAAAGGTATAAGTTATCTCAGCCTATCTTTAATACATAGAAGTTACAATCATATAATTATATATAGAAAGTACAATCGTATAAATGTAATTTTAATTATTTTGGGAACTTATTACTAGGTTCCCAGGTACCCCCTGCCTACACAGCCGCGTGCAAGAATCAGCACGAAGCTAAAATATAAAATTGTAAAGATTTTTCAAGGAAAGCTGTGGAATGTCACTAGCGATAATTAAAGTACGAGATTTTACATCTAACTGTTTAAAAAGATAACGCTTTAAGTATGCAAATGAGCTGGACCCTTTATTTGTGTTTGCACAGAGATTGCGTTTTTACTTACATTATCAGGACACATATAGTTCTTGATAACCGCTCGTCTTCACCAGAGCTGTTGTGTTCTAAAATCTTGGAAATTATCAATTAAGGAACTAAAAATTAAATTTTTAAAGTATTCCTAAGTATTGCAATGAAAAATTAATTGTGTGTGTTTTTTCTTTATTACTTAGGGTAGTGATTTATTGAAAATGGATTCTAATGAGGTATGTAGCTTATGCTTTTAGTCTGATAATGTTTAGAACTAAAATTTTAAAATTAGAGTCCATTTACAATGCACAGTGTTTCCTGAGTTGAGAAATAAGAAAAGAATTAAATTGAAATATGTAATGTAATGTTGAAATAGGTTTGTGATCATTAAATTACTTTACAATATTTGAAAATACTTTGGACGGCAATGGGTTTATAGTTCTGTGTATTTAATTAAAATTTTGTTTATTGGTACTTCAGAAAACATTAACTTATTTATCCGATTTTCGTGAAAAGGAGAGCGGCGAAATGAAAATAATGTATACGTTATAACTATTCTTATTGTATATCGAACCCACTAGCATTGCGGTTTTACAGTAAGACGCTGTTCCACGTATATAAAAAAAAATATGATATCTCATATTATTATTAGATCGCTCGTGGCGAAGGGGCACAAAGTGTGACTGTAAAATCGACTGGTTGTGGGTTCGATCGCCACTCGAGGAGATGAAATATTTATTTACATTTATATTTTCATTTCTTCGCTTTGGTGTCGAGGCAAAGCACGAAGTTAAGTTCCGCCACTCATCACGCAATGCCTCCAGAATTCGGCGGAAAGTGGGGAACGGAGTGTCTTAACACCAGGTTCCCTCTGCTTACCCTGCTGTGTGCGGGATACAGCGTGAAGTTAATAAAAAAAAATCTCATATTAACGTAGGTAAGTTATAAACAGTTTTGTTATATTAATTTGCTTATTGTTGGGTAAACAATGTTATATCTTCATTGAGGCGTCATACCATTATTTACATGTGATTAAATGGTTGATGACTAGATAACTACTAAAGTATCTATTATTTACAGTATTTCGTAGTATACGAGTATATAGTACTAATTATATTAGTTTGTAATGTAGTAGTTTATAAATTATTTAGTGTGTTATAAAGGTTAGTTAAAGTATGAAAAATTAATTGAGTTTATTTTAGTAACCAGTATGCGTTTAGCATCATATGATAAAAATAAAATTAAAATAAAACATATAAAAGAATCTTATTAAAGGCTTATGAGGCAAGCGCAAGATGAGGAGCTCTGAGCAGTGCTTGGAACTTGTGACCCAAGAGTAGCTTATAGGGGCTCCTATAAATGCGCATTAACTGAGTTTAAAGTGAATTTACTAGTGCCGCCTTATAAGTAAGTTCAAAAAAAAGATAGAGATAGGTCTGGACAGGCTGAGGTCTTTTACCAAATTATGGGGAGATTTCGCTTTTTCTCTCACCGCTCGCACCTTCTTCTACAGCGTACACATTAGCACTAAATCTATTCTTGGTCAGTTCATCCATCAAAATATTTGCTATAAAATAATATAAATAAAAGAATAAAATAGAAAGCATTCAAAAAAATGTCAATCAATTTATAGTTACTGAACGTTAAAAAGCCATAGTTGTACCTAATATATATAATTTTTATAATTTCGTCAATTATAAATAAAAAAAACTGACAATTTAGAGAATATAGTAAAATTAAAAAAATATAGACCAGAAGGACAGTCGCCACCGGGGCACAAAGTGTTACTGTAAGGTAGTGTATAAAATACCAAATAAAGATGATTTTTTTATAATTTATTTATCTACTAGCGGTCTAGCGGCCCGCCCGCGGCTTCGCCCGCTTAAACTACATGATTATTGATTTAACAAACAAAATTGATTGAAAACTATAATGACTTCTAATATGATGTTTTATTACTATAATCTGTAATATTCTAATATAGTTTTTTTACTACATTATCGTAATTTCTATAAGAATTTTTAATTGTTTGGAATTAAAAAATACGACCAAAGTTGAAATTTTATATTTATCAAATATAAATAAAGCTAATTATTATTACTAACTATTTATACGTATATATTTTTGTACTACGTCCTTTTTACCTATGTTATGTACGTCTCATCATAATTTCAAAACTCTGTTCAGAAACAGTTTTGGTACAGCATAATACAGAAAGAATCTCCTCGTGTACTCTGGTTTAATAATTGTAAAATGCGTAGAGAAGTTAGTGTAATGGCACTTAGACTTCCCGACACATTCCACTTAACAAGTTTAAAAATATTTAATGAGAAAATCACTTACACTTAATTGTAGTATTTGTGGTGTAGTAGAATATGTACATCATATTTTAGTGGAATGTGCACAAAGTGAAGTCTTGCGGAACACATTTGTTAAGAAAAATAATTAGAATTTTAAAAATGTTCGTGAATTTCATACTATACTTGCTAATCCTGCAACAATAGAAGCAATGTTTGATTTTAATGAAATGATAAAGGTGTGTAGATAGTATTTAAGTTTTTTTTGTGATACCATGGGTCTGGCATAATCTACAGAGATTAAAGACCTGTAAACTGTGTTTTCTAGAATAAAAAAAACAGCCTTAAATGTTAAAGTATTGATTTGGGTAAGCATTGATAATATTCTTTGTAAAATAACTGTAATGATTGCATATTAACTCCTGCACAGTTTTTAAATTAGTGACATATATTATTTATTAGCTAAATGTACAATTGGTAAATATGTAGTTATTACAGTGTACACGTAGAAAGGATGTTTTTAGGCATTTTTATTTCAAACGAACGAAGGAACCAAAAAATCTATGTATTTACTTGGTATTTGTTTGAAGATGAAATCGTTCTTTATCTCTGTGTTGAATTAATTACGATTTAAACTTATTTAATTACTGTTATGATTTATGAAGGTAACCTCCACTAACAATTCAATTTTGTTTACTTTACTAAGAAATTCAAAAACAATCTTTTTGCTTTCTGTTATTCTTTTTCAGTGCTCCTCTATCCATTTCAGTCAAAATTATTAAATGTACAGATAAAATATTTTTACTGTCTTATCATATATACTAATGTGAATACGTCCGAATGACGGACAAACAACATCATTATCGTTTCTCAAAAATCATTTACGACGGCTTACGACGGTAATCAAATTCACCTTTAGGCTTTTAGAGCCCAATTATAAGGCGAAGAAAAAAATATTGATGTTAAAATACACATTTGTTCCCAGGCTATAATATTACTTAAACATTATTTATAGATGAGTTTGTACATATAAATTCAGAGTATTTACTTTATCTTGGTACTTTACCTTGGAAATAACAGGGTAGGCACAGGGAACCCTGTGCCGCCCGCGGCGACTCTATGGGCGCGGAGCACCTAGTCATGACAGTCCATTCTCCTCTTTTTGTCAGAATACAAGAAGTTGTGTGGTGAGTGGTGGAACTTAACGTCACATTTACCAGAATAGAGAAATGAAAATGATTCATCCACCTGTGTGGATATCAAGCCCACATATAGCGGAGATGAAAAACACAATCTATATACAGCTCTCTGCTTTCTACTTTGCTGAGCTTTCATCACTTTTGCATAAAGGCCAAATTTAATGAAAGATTAATGAAAGATTGTATAGAGACTGTTTTATTAAGCCCTAAATACGATTCGATTACTTATTTGTAGCGTATACGTTTTCTGAATCAGTCTAGTGCTTTGTTTTAATATTTTTTGAATCATATTTAAGCTTACTCCTTTTCAAGTATAGAAGGTATAACAATCAGAATACAGTTATAAGTGAATTCCTTTGACCAGTTTTCGCTCTATGTCGGACTAGATTGATTTTAAGACTTCAATTTTAAGTATCGTTGGCCAGTCGTGACGCAGCGGCACAAAGTGTGACTGTTAAAACCATTGGTTGTGGGTTCGATCCCCACTCGAGGAGATGGAATATTTATTTAAATTTATATTTCCATTTCTTCGCTCTGGCGTCGAGGCTAACTGCGGCGTTGAGTTCTGCCACACAACACGCAATGCCTTCAGAATTCAGTAAAAAGTGGAGAACTCAACACTAGGTTCCATCTGCCTACCCTGCTGTGTGCGGGATACAGCGTAAAACTGATTTTATTTTGATTTATAAAATGTTATTTGAAACTCCTACCGCATACATTGGTGCACACCACTATGCTTAATGTTATATACATTTATTTATTATTCAAAATACACTATCAGTCAATAAAAAGATAGCAATTTGTTAACAAATTTTACTAAATCCATTCATTTCAATAGTAACTTACAAAATGGTATTATTAAAGATTTAACATATCATCTAAACTTTAGTGTCTGTATAATATATTAGTTTTTAATATGCTATTTTGAATATAATAGCTATAAATTTTCTCTCGGTTCATTTAACGGTTATTATTGTTAGAAATAACGTGTAGGGCCATCAATAATTTGTTAAACTAAATAATAGGTCTGTCTTTGTATGAGATAGAGCAAAAAGATTTATGTGAATACAATAATATACAATATTTATTTATATTAACAACATGGTTAAGCCTTTTGCGTACTTCGGTATAAAGATTTAAAAAAAAATCTTTAAAAGACAACGATGTAAAGTTAATATTTACATGATATTTTAGATTTCACACTGCTATTTAAATTATAAAAATTTCGATGTACCCAAAATCAATATTGAATTATCTCAATAAAATCGAAAATATCGCCACCTGGTCTTGGCAAAGTGCTTGTAGCTCTTAAACTACTGATTCAATTTTTAATAAAACATAGCTAAGAACAAGGATTTCAAACCATATTAATGTGGTACAAACATAAACAAAGAAATCATTTATAAGCTATTCTGATTTAATCAAAGCTTCTACAAGCATTTTTAAATTTTAAAGCATTATATTGGCCATGTCTTTGTCAGGACATTATGGCGTAATTTAAATTTAACTTTAAAACTTTGTAATTATTGATACTTCTTATATACCTTATATACTGAGGTCAGTCTCTGGTGTCGAGGCTAAGCGCGGCGTTGAGTTCTGCCACTCAATACCTCCAGAATTCGGCAGAAAGTGGGGAACGGATTGTCTTAACACTAGGTTCCCTCTACCTACTCTGCTGTGTGCGGGATACAGCGTGAAGCTGATTTAATTTATTTTAATTTAATTTCTTATATACCAATTTCGAGCTCATCTAAAACAAATATTTGACTCCAGGCTACTAAGCGACTATGGAACGATGTTGTAATAAACGTCGAAAATTTAACAACTTGGACTCCGGAAGAGAAGTCTTGGTGGAGACGGAAAGTAACTGAGCCCGCGCAAGTTATTTTAAACAATAGTAAGTATTTCAAAGATGTATTGTGAATATTTTCTGTTAATAAGATAGAATATTTGTTAGATAGACTGTTTCTTGTTCCTTTTTTTACTCTGTAAAGCATTAAGAAAACCTAAGTGGCAAACTGGCAACTGGCTGGCCCCTGTGTCACTACGGCCTTAGAGTGCTAAATGTGACGGTTGTGGGTTCGATTCCCACTCGGGCATTCATTCTTCGCTTTAATAACCAGACAAAGCGCGGTGTTGAGCTTTGCCATTCAACACACTATGTCTCAACAATTCAGCGGAAAGTTGAAACGAAAAGGTCTGAATGGAAGACGGAGTGCCTTAAAAATCGGTCCCCAGGTTCCTTTTGCCTACCCGCTATTTGCGGGATACTGCGTGGAGCTAAAAAAATAAGTGACAAGTTAATCAATTTATCAGGGACAAAATATATTATAATGTAAAAGTGATGTACAAAGATTTTTTTTATACCTATCGAAAATATATTCCATTCTGATTTAAAATAGATCAAAAAAGAGCTTTTGCTCAAAAATGCTAAAGTTAGTTTATTACAGTTTCAGTGTGCATGAGAACCGGTGAGTTCACCGCTATCATAGGACCTAGGTAAGGCATGCTAATACTATTTATTTAATAGTTATAAATGAAGGTAATCGAATGAGATAATAAAAGGCTCTTTTTATATTTTTAACATTTTTAAAGTCTTAGTCCACGCTTATAAAAGAAAAATACTTATTTAGAAAAATTATACTTAGTATAAAAAATTGAACGTAGTGGCACTCCAACCCGCGCCTCCTGCAAACTGACCGGGTCGGTTTCCTAGGGGCGCGGGTTCGAGTCCCGCTACGTTAACATTTTTATACGTTTTCCAAATAGTTATATTATTTTATGTTTTATTATTTTTTAATAAAGGTAATTATTAGACATTAATATATTTACATAATATATATTTAAATATACCAGAAAATTCAAACAAAGATTTTTTAACGAGCTTAATTTATTCCAACTAACCGAATTAATTTTATTTTCTTATATCATATAACATCAATTTTCTTTTATAGTGGCGCAGGAAAAACAACCTACTTGGTGGCGTTAGCTGGAAAAAATACATTACCAAGTACTGGTACAGTAAAAGTAAACGGCACTAATGTCAGACAATTACAAGGATTCGTTGAGATCCTGCCGCAGTTTGATGTCTTTATGGAGGGCTTGAGTGTGATGGAGCATTTAACTTTTATGGTTAGTACAAGATAGATTTATTCGTAAATAAAATGATATGATAAATAAAACAGTGAAGTTTTTTTGTTTGTGAAAAAATATAGCGATAAACTGCAAATTACATATGTCAAGTATTATTATTATTATCTAAAAAATAATAAATCAGCTTCACGCTGTATCCCGCACACAGCAGGGTAGGCAGAGGGAACTTAGTGTTAAGGCACTCCGTTCCCCACTAGTACTCTCTAATTATCTAGTACTCTCTAATTATTTATTATTTCAAGATATTTATCTTGATAAAAGCTGTTTAATTGATGATTATTTTGTGACTCAAAATTGTTAAATAACCACTTATACTGGTATAATTAATAGTAAATGTAGAATTTTTATTATCATGAACGCTGCGTTCCGCATAATAGGGTAGGCAGAGGAAACCTAATGTTAAACCATTACGTTCCTCATTTTCTAGACGTTTTCAATTCCTGCTTGTGTAAATAGCCATTTCAACATGATACAAGCAGGAATTAAATCTACGACCTTCGCTTTTACAGACTATTTTATATTTTCACTATTTACTATTTTCAGTTTTGTTAACTACTCTATTTCTTACACATTAGACAGAATGTATCAGATATGAAGATAACCTTAAACAGTACGTCCTCGTTACATTCCAGATAGAAATGAAACTGGGGAGCATCAAGAAGTCTTCTCATAAGGCAGTTTTGAAATCTTTAATACATGAACTAAAATTAAAGATGTTGGAAGATTCTCCTATCAGTTCGCTATCAGGCGGCGAGAGGAGATTGTTATCTCTTGCAACTTTAGTAAGTAATTTTAAAAATAAATAAATAAATCAGCTTCACGCTGTATCCCGCACACAGCAGGGTAGGCAGAGGGAACCTAGTGTTAAGACATTCCGTTCCCACTTTCCGCCGAATTCTGGAGGCATTGTGTGTTGAGTGACAGAACTCAACGTCGCGCTTAGCCTCGACACCAGAGCAAAGAAATGGAAATATAAATTTAAGTAAATATTTCATCTCCTCGAGTGGGGATCGAACCCATAACCAGTCGGTCTTACAGTCACACTTCGTGCCGCTGTGCCACAACTGGTCAAGTAATTTTATTACGTAAAAAAAAGAATATATAGAATATATAGACATAGATCTTGTTCGGAAAAGTAAACAAATTGGCTGTCATCATTAACATATATGTATGTACATATGTACATGAGATTTATACTTGGGACAGTAAAATAAAAATAATACAAAAATAATGCATTTTTCACACTGTGGTAGTTTGAAATATGGAAAAATGTTGACATTTAAAATATTCTCATTTTCGCCGATCTTATAAAATAAAATGAATCAACATTTTTATGTTGTTGAGGGCGATAAATTGTACTAGGTTCTCTTTAATTACTTAGCAAAGAAAGACAGAACCGATTTGTTTCGATCTTCTCTTATCTTATCTAATAATCTTTCTATTTATATACCTATAAAAATATTATTTACTACAATATATTTTCAGCTACTATCGAATCCCCAAATTTTGATTTGTGATGAACCAACCACGGGCTTAGACAGTTATAACGCAGCATTAGTGATTGGAGTCTTAAAGAAGTTGTCGATTTGCGGCAAAATAGTAATTTGCTCTGTCCACCAACCTTCGTCGGATATATTCAAAGAATTTAATGCCATTTCTCTAATGTCTGAAGGAAAACTGCTATTCCATGGATCGCAGGAAGAATGTAAGAATTTGTTTGAACAGTAAGTTTAATAATTGATCCGTTTTTTAAAAATATTATACATTATGTAAAATATATAAGTAGAAGTTATAAATATTTGGTAGTATACTTATTAAAAATAATTTATGTGGTCATAAAATCAGCTGTTATTCTTATTTAGAAAATGCTGTTATAGGTTAAATTATTGCCTACGGTTATTATACAATATTTTAGTATCGAAAATTAATTTTGTGTTAGTCATCTAGTAAGAATGTAAATAACTATTGGTGTAGGAGCCGGTTGGTCCATACACATCCCTAGATTTATTGGCAATTCAAGGTTTTTTTTTCGGTAACAAAAAATTAAGGCTGCATAAGTAAAAAAAACATTAAATCAGCTTCACGCTGTATCCCGCACACAGGCAAAGGGAACCTAGTGTTTAGACACTCCGTTCCCCACTTTCCGCCGAATTCTAAAGGTATTGCGTATTGAGTGGCGGAACTCAACGCCGCGCTTTGCCTCGACACCAGAGAACCCACAACCAGTCGATTTTACAGTCACACTTTGTGCCCCTGCGCCACGACTGGCCTTTAAAAATAACAACAAAACAATGAGAATAATGATAAAAACAAAAACATAGCAAAAAAATGAGGGTGAACATGGCATACGGGCACAAGCGTGCGACTGTAAGCGTGCAAGTTGTGGGTTCGTTTCTCACTCGAGAACGAGGAATTGAAATGTTTTAATATATTTTTATTTCTTCGCTTGAGCGTAAGACCAAGCGTAACGTTGAGTTTCGCCAACACGCAAGTCAATACGAAATACCTCCAGATTTTTGCAGAATTTTCTAGTATTGAGCTGAGTGGCGGAACTTTACACTGCGGTTTGCGTTTTCAGGAGAGCGAGGAAATGAAAATATTAATTAATTCATTGCTCTAAATAACAATTGAACCCACGACCATCACGCTTACAGACGATCTCGATAATATTACAAACCATGGTGTTATATCTGCCTGCCATGCCTGCTTTTCAACGAACAACAATGAACAAACGACAGTGAGTGTGTTCACCATGTTACCAGCATAGGTTTCTTTCAAACCAAAAACGATAAAAAATACCAGAGAAAAAAATAAAAGATAGTGGCCATTACTTATGGTGCCGAGACGCATTAAGGTATTCATGAATCTGAACAAAAGGAGAATCGTATCAAACTTTAGAGAACATCACGTTATTCTCGATTCCATTAATCTACTTGACAGAATTATTATATGCCATTCTTCAAAAATAGTCTTCTAGTATTTTTTTCTATTATAAAATTTTGCAAGAACCCTAGTATAGTTTTTAAACTTAAAACAAAATAAAAACATAGCGCGGCGTTGGTTTCCGCCTTCCAACATGCAATGCCTTGAAAATTCAGCGGAAAGTGGGGAACAGTATCTAAAAAATAGGTTCCCTCTGCCTACTCTTCTATATGTGGCTTACAGCGTGAAGCTGAAAAAAAGGAACTAAATAGTATTCTAATATGTTTTCTAAACAGAATGAACCTCCGTTGCCCGCTTAACTACAACCCCGCGGAGTTCTACATCAAGGCCGTGTCCATGGACTTCGATAATAAATGCTTAGTTGGAAACATCCCACCACTGGATGACGAAAGAACTGGTTCTGTGCGACACACGAGGTACTCCGTTTACATTGTATCGTTACGGCTAGAATTTAAAATGTTATATTAATTAATAACGAATATGTTTTTTTAAACATTACTAAAGAAATCGTATATTTATTCTATAAAAAAGAAAACACAAAAAATAAACCTATTGTATTGTTTTCTAACAAATTGTTTTTCACATAAGCTCTCTTTTTTTTCGAATGGACTTAATGCTGTTGACTTGGATTGGTCTTGACAGCGTCACCGGGCTGGACATAAGGTTCCATAAAACATTTTTACATACTTAAAAAAATATTAACTAGCACTGTTGAAATTGAAATTTAAATAATAGAATAAAATATTTTACAAAATGATTTATCACGTATCAATCGTAGCGACATATTCACAACTCGACAGTACCTATTCAGTATTAACTTTTTCTTCCATTTCCACGTCCGTATGCACGTCAACGTGTAATGTCAGACATTAATCTATTTTAACCACCGCCCATAAAAACTGAGGTCAACGAATTATTTCGTAATATTTGTTAATAATTTTCTATAAGGTAGATTGTTAAGACATTTTTTTATGGTATTAACTAATATGTAAGCTGTGGTACAAAAACGTTCGTTGTGTAGGTTTTGCTTATATTGTTTAATGTTGTGCAATAAATAGCACGTGTTTTGTTTATAGTCATTAATTGTTAAAGATGGTATTGTTATTGTACATAAGATTGGATTTTTTTTTCTTAGCTTCACGCTGTATCCCGCGCGTAACAGGGTAGGCAAAGGGAATCTGGCAACCTAGTGTTATGGGGAACGGCAGTGTGTAAATGGGAATGCACACTGCATTCCCATTTACACACTTCCGTTCCCCAATTTCCGGTGAATTCTGGAGGCGTTGTGTTGAGTGGCGGAACTCAACTCACGCCTTGCCTCGCCCATTTGCTAGCTATTAACACATGACTGTGCGCAGTGATGGTTCTATGAAGCTTAAAAGCTTGGCACCTTATAAAAAAACACACTTAGACAGAAAATCTAAATGATGTTTGCAGAAGTTATAAGTACATATGTTTTTACGTTAAAACAATCATCGAACAAATTATTCACTAATAAATGTTGTCCACTAAAAAAAAATAAAAAAAAAACAGTACTATATAATTACCTTTAAGTTGAATGCTTCTCATAACTAACCTAGCCCACGGTAGTTATTTGTTGAATGTCATTGTTAAACATTATATTGATATTACGCGTCAAAATCATGATGATTTATGGCAACATTTTTTTTTTTAGTTTATTAACCCATAGCCTGTTTTTTGTATGAAGTTATTTATTTAACTTATCGATTTATCCGGCTACGGTAAGGCAAAAAAAATGTGTTTTAAGACACTCCGTTCCCCCACTTCTTGTAGACTTTCAAGACATTGCGTGTTGAGAGACTGAAATCAACCCTGAACTTTTTCTCATTCTTGGGACGAGAAAATAAAATTAATACCTTTAAATGCGATTAAACCCTCACCCGTTTATGTTAAGACGTTGTGCCGCTCAACACATAATGTCTCGAAGATTGAGATAGTAATTGGGGAAGCTAAAATATTATATTATTTGTGAAGTTAGCATTTTGAAAAAATATTGTTTTTTTTAACCCAGCGTTGAGTTTCGCCACTCAATAGGCAAGTAGAAAAATTTGGCGGGAATTGGGGAACGGATGTTTTAACACTTGGTGTTTCCTCTGCCTACTCTGCTATATGCGGGATACAGCGTGAAGCTGATATATAATTTTCTTAGATTCACATAATTAATAATGCTTTTGTAATATTTTAACAGATGCCAAAGAAGCTGGCTTAAACAGGTCCAGCTGCTACAGTGGCGCTCTTCACTGTTATTGAAACGGAATGTAAAGGATTATATATTTCAATTATTTTTTGGTATTGTAAGTATATGTTATTTTATAATTATTTTTACTTTTGACGATACATATAACGCAATTTATACAAAACTTCCAAGCCTTTTTTTAAAAGTAGCTTTACCCTCATAGTACCACTTCAGCCAGTCAATTGGAATGAAAATAATAAAATTTAAGAAAAGTAAAAATCAAATCTGCGCAGCCATCTACATGTATGGCCACGATTCGTTGACCGTATTGTTCTTAAACAAACATTAATTCACGTAGTGTAAAACAAACTTGATCTAAATCTTTATATCATTCTATATTTATATATATACATATATATATATATATATATATATATATATATATATATATATATATATATATATATATATATAAAA
>JAATLQ010005226.1:23701-34282 GCA_013421005.1 Heliconius erato x Heliconius himera | reverse complement strand
ATCTATAAATATAAATAAAATCCGAAAAACAAAGATATTATTCACTAAAATATCTCTAATAATTATAAACCATTTTTTTTCAGGTGATGTCCTGTTTAATAATAAGTACATGTTACGTCGGCATAACTGGCAGGACCCAACAAGGGGTCCAGGATCTGAGAGGGTTCCTTTGGCTAATGTGTTCTGAGGTATCCTTCAGTGTGTCATATTGCGCTTTGTATATATTTGAAGCGGATTTAACACTTTTCAAACGGGAAGTTGGCATTTATAGAACTTCCTGTTTCTATGCTAGTAGATTTTTAAGCATGGTATGTATTATTTAAATCTTATTTAAGTTATTAAAAAAAGAATTCTACCATAAATTGAAAGCTATAACATTTTTAAAACCTATAGTAGTAAAATTTAGTTTCGATTATAGACAGATATCAATTAATATTAGATGCCATCGTAGCACAAAAAAGTCGATTAACCCAAAAACAGGTATGAACCCACGTCAAACGTAAGAGACTAGTATAATAAGTGCTTCATTGGATTCCTTCACGCTACAACATCATGCTTAATGAGACGAAAATATAGATAACACTAAGCTTTCTTTATGTATTATAAAAATAATATACTAATATAAATGCCTCGAAAGATTCAGCGGAAAAAAGAACAGAGTGTTTTAACACTAAGTTTCCTCTGATTAGATTGAATTAAACTAAAATATAAATTAAACCAAGAACCTTTGAATTCAATCTTCTATAAGTTATTCAGTTTTTAACTACTAATAACTACCACACTAGACCAAAAGGTCAATTAAAAGTAAGTAAATGTTAGTAAATTAAATAATGATACTCTATAGACAGTTTCACTTAAGCTATAACTAATTTAACCATTATTCTGTGAATAAATTAGACGTGTTAATAATAATCATTTATATTCATAAGCTATTATTATTTTATATGATAAAAATACACACATGTAATTTATCAAGTGATTGACATCTAGATATGAAATAATTTATTTACATATATTTGCAATGAGTGAATAATAATAAGAATATTAGTAATAATATTTAACGTCCGCTAACCTTTTATGAGACTTAGTGTCTTACAATTATAATAGTCTAGTTCTCAGTTCATCCAAACTTCCTCCCTTTAGAACCTTTTCCTTAGAACTTCATAAAAAATCTGCTTCACGCTGAATCCCGCACGCGGCAGGGTAGGCAGAGGGAACCTAGTGTTAAGACACTCCGTTCCCCACTTACTGTCGAATTCTGGAGGCATTGCATGATGAGTGGCGGAACTGAACGCCGCACTTTACGTTGACACCAGAGCGAAGAAACGAAAATATAAATTTAAATAAATATTTCATTTCCTCGAGTGGGAATTGAACCCAAAACCAGTCGCTTTTACAGTTAATTAATACACACTAGACAGTGACCATTTCTGGGCTTGTCTGTGGTTACTTCGAGAAATTCGGCTGATCCATCACAGTAAAAGACATTTTTATCTTTAAGGAACCTTTCTATACGTGTTGAACCTGTTTCCCCACGCAAGCCTTCAATGGGACTGCGTTGTTTTGAAACTTTTAATTATACTAATAGATATGTACTTGCAGTATTATAAAAGTTGTCGTAGTCTATTTGTCTGTTGTAGCCATTATAACTCGTAAAGTAATATAAAACAAATAATAACTTAAATAATGATAGGTTTTTTGCTCAAAAACTAAATATTTTAAAGCAATTTTCAGTATTGCGACATTTACACTTACCAGAAGAAAATTTTACAGCTTTTTGTATTATTTTTATATACACGCTTCAAGTTCATAGCAGAGTAGGCAGAAAAAACCTGAGAACCTAGTATCAAGACACTTCATTTCCATTAAGACACTTCCGCCCCCCATTTTCCACCAAATTCTGGAGGAATTGCGTGTTGAGTGGCGGAATTCAACGCTGCGCTTTGTCGCATTACCACAGCAAGTCAACTTTCAACTATTTCATTTCCTCTGGTAATAATCGGGAATCGAATCCACAACCTATCGCGTTTATAGTTGCACGCTTGTGCCTCTCCGCCTTTTGATGTTACTTTTGAATAGTAATAGTTTGTGTAATATTCCAAGTAATCTATTCAACTGATTAATACCTCATAGTGTTAACCTTTAATACTAAGACCTATACCATGCTGCACCTTAAACTGAGTTCCATAACTTTGTATGTCATCAATATAATATATTTTATATATACATACTAGTATAAAATATATATTCATATTGTATTATGTATATATACGCACGTATTTCTCAGATTTAATGCACATTACATACATCATTTGCAACTAAAATTATAATTTGAAATACCTATCTCGAGCTGGTGCAAGGGCGTCTGAATGGAGAAGGGAGGAGGACACTAAGTTCCTAGATTCCCTTTGCCTACCCTGCTATGTACAGGAGGGCTTCATTGCGTGTGGAGTGGCGGGACTCAATATCACGCTTTGTCTTGACACCAGAGCGAAGTAATAAAAAAAAATAACATACTTCACTTCCTCAAGTGGGAATCGAATCCACAACCTGTCGCTTCACAGTCACACGCTTATGCCTCTGCGGCACGACTCGTATCACGTACTCGTTTGGAGATAGATATAATTGATCAGTTTATAGTGAAAAGTCACTCTGTTCTCCACTTGATATTTTTAAACTATTTTCATTGCTTTGGATTTTTCATAGAATCTCACTTCACTTTTTGTTTTTTAAGGAAATTAATAAAAAAGCCTTTTTTATTCAGATGCCGCGTTGTGTAATATGGCCGGTAGCTTATGTTGCCATAGCATCGCTCGCAGTAGAGCTGCCGGATCATTTTGTTACAACTTTAAAGTTCGCTGTCGCACTTGTAGCCACTGCTGTCACTTCTACTGCTTATGGTAATTGTATGGAGTTTTTAAAAATATATTATAATTTTATGTTTAATAGGTTTTGCTGTGTTAAAATTTGTAAAAGTTTGTATTGAAAAAATATTTGCTTATGTATTCATAAAAATTATGTAATTATATATTTACAGCTTTATTGTTCTTTACTCAAAAAAAAATCTAACTTCCTAATGGAACATTAAAAACACAAAGTAAAACTTCATTTCGATTCGACTTGAATCGTTGCCAACAAAAAGGCTTAGTAATTAGATATTGTAGTAAGGTTGTTGTAGCATTAGCTTGACACCGACTTCAAAATTATATATATATTTTTTTATTATTTTTGTTTAACAAAATCAAAGTACGTTTTATTTTATGTAAAATTATTTTTTAGTTCGCTGTTTGGAGTCGGTTTTTTTTATTGTTCGGTAGGAATATCACTTCTGACACCCATATTAGCAATGTTTTTCCTTGGAACTTTTACAGTACAATTTTTTTTTACTAAAAAAAAAACAGTTTGTTAAATTTCAACCGGATCCCATAATCAGAATCTAAATAAACTTTCACCAAGCTATCCTTGAAGTGTATCCTTTGAAATAAAAAAAGAATAATCGAAATCGGTTGGCGTGATATTGATCTATTCGTCCACTTGTCGGCACATACCTAATTCAAATTTAAGACTTATGAAATTTTCTCATAGACACCATTGTCAGAAATGGACCAAGAAAATGGGACCATACGGGAAGCACTAGCTTTCAAAAGAAAAAAATAATTATCAAAATCGGTTCACCCAGTCAAAAGTTCTGACGTAACAAACATAAAAAAAATACAATCGAATTGATAACCCTCTTTTCTTACAGAAGTCGGTTCAAAAGTAGTGATAACTGCCTACTTCATTATAAAAAATAGTTAAAAATAATAAAATATTATATATTCTACAATTAAACTGATTATAACAATCGTATAACAGTTTAGACGTAGCGTGATAGGAACGTATGGCTTAGTGGTCAGAGCGCTTGGACGGCTTCTAAGAGGCGCGGGCTTAAATCCCGCTCTTTTCAAATTGTTATACGTTTTCTAAAAAAAGTATTTTTTCTAAAATATTCTGCCTCTTTCAGGTCTCGGCATGGGTGCCCTATTCTTATCATCAGGTGTAATGGGTGATATAATGCCATGTGCCGATCTACCGCTTTTCCTGATGTCAGGCGCTTTTCTACGAATATCGTCACTGCCCACGTGGTTGTATCCCTTGAAGTATTTTTCTCATTTCTACTACGGGATAGATGCTTTAAGTAATATATATTGGAGGCAAATTGATTGGATTGGTAATATTTTTTTCTTAACATATCTTTTTTTTAATTATATAATGAAACTATGAAGTATCTTGGCTTTTCAAAATATTGCCTGAGAAGCAATAATGTTTGTAAATAGTTTTTCCGTATACACGGACATTTTTATCTTTAACTTGTAGTTAAAGATAAAAATGTCCGTAAATAAAATGTACTTTGTAATTTAATTTAACAAGTGCAAATACATCATTGATGCACCAATAATTTATAGGTGTAAAACACTTCCGGTACTGAGTGACTGAAAGGAAGTTGAAATTTAGTAAGTTTTTGGGGGTGTCCCTGCACCCCTAAAAAAACGCTAAGAGAACATTATTCGAGATTTGAGACCGGAGAAAACGGGGCTTTAGTTTTGATAGTCCTTGTAAACGAAATTGTGATTTATTATATAAAATACCTAGAATAAATACAAGCGAAGTATTTTGCATATTATCAATCTTTTAAGTAGCTGCTAGCAACTAAAGCGTCTATAGATAAAACTTTTATATAGAACTAGGCGCCTGGGCACTCTCTTAAACTAATCTAACAGGTTATTCTTGTCGAACTTTTTGTAAGATATCAATAAAAAAGGCCTTTACCAAATTGCATTAAGAATATTTTTTGTTATTTATTACATACTTATGACTGTATTTTCTCATAATATGGCTTAATAAAAATCTAATTTATAACTCTATAAGCAATGCTTATTTAATACATAAAATCTAGAAGTATATTGAATTAAAAGACTTGTGATTATATTTTCTATTTTTCTTTTCTAACTTCGATTTATATTTATAAAAATCCTATTACTAAAATATGAATGTATCACATATTCTATTTAGTTCAGTATAATATTGTAATAAATTTATGTACCTACGCAAGGATGTTTATCCAGGCTAGGCTAGTCGAGGCGCAGGGGCACAAAGTGTGACTGTAAAACCGACTGGTTGTGGGTTCGATCCTCACTCGAGGAGATGAAATATTACGCAGAAGACACAGTGCCTCCAGAACACGCAATGCCTCCAGAATTCGGCAGAAAGTGGGGAACGAAGTGTCTTAACACTAGGTTCCCTCTGCCTACCCTTCTGTATGCGGAAAACAGCGTGAAGCTGATAAAGGATGTTTATTTCAGTTTTTATACGTCAGTGACTTAATTCACGAAGCAACGAACACGAACAAAATTAATTTGACAAATCCGTTTAAACTTCCCACGATTATGTTAATGTTTCCTCGAATATATTTTAGTATTTACCTTTAGATTTTTATCTAAAGCCAGCATAGAAACAGATATATTAGATAATTCTGATTCTTTGGTGTTATTATTTAGACAATTTAATGATTTAATATTTTTTATAATTTTAATGTTCTTTTTTTCTTTCTGAGGCCAGATCTGGTGCAGGGAACCAAGTGTGCGACTGTAAGCACGACAAGCTGTGAATTCGATTTCTACTCGAGGAAATGAAATATTTTATATTTTCATTTTCTTGGTCTGGTATCCTCTTCACTCAGCACGCAATGCATTCAGATTTCGGCAGAAAGTGGGGAATGGACGGATGGATTCTTAATGGAAACGAAGTGTCTTAGCACTAGGTTCCCAAGTTCCCTCTGCTTACTTTATTATGTGACACAACGTGAAGCTAAATAAAAAAAAATCAAACAAACTGTTCAGCTTTATAATTTTAAGTTAGGTTACAATGATTATTATATCGCACTAGACTTGAAACACTCGATACTTTTACTCTCAAAATTTATTTACTTCACGTAAATAAAAATCACATTTCCAAAAAACCCATAAAGTTTTTATTTAATTACGTTATATTTAAAAGTATAACGAAGGCACCAATATTTGCAAATAAATCGAGGTCAATATAATTTACTTCGTATTGTATAAAAGGACAAAAAAAATGAATTTTATTTATTTTAACAAAATAATTATGGCAATTAACTTTCCTTTTTGGATAATAATTGTAAAATTTATGTAAGAAGAACGTGTTTCTTCCTTGTAATTTTCCACTGTACTTACCGACGTTACAAATCGAAGCGAAAGTAAAGTTAAAGTAGAAACTTTAAGAAGTACATTCAAAAATTAGCTTTGAATAATATCTTAAAATGTTCTGCTAGACAATGCACGGACTGTAGCAATGGAAGTAGTAGACTTGGACTTAAAATTTAAATCTGGCAGGTGAGGCTAGAAAGTGTATGAGGGCAGTAATAGGGGATCTCTCTAAATTCCAACGGCGGCGGAAAACACCGGACTTTCCACTTTAGGTTATAAAATCCATACAAACAAGGTTGCGGGTGACGACCAGTCAATTATATAGTTAATTTATATATCGTTTTTTAATACCTAAGTAGGCAGCTCCTTTGTGTCTTAATTAATGTCTTTAACAAGTTTAAATCAACTTCTCCTGTCAATCAATTTAAGAAAACCTTGCAACTCTCTTTTGATTCATTTTTTGTCGTTCGTTTTAATTGAAAATTCGTAATCGTGTCCCCGACCTGTTAGCGATATAATATTTTAATTGAATCCCTTATAGGTAGTTATAAGGCAATAGTTGTAGGTTCGGTCCCCATTCGAGGAATATATTATTTTTTCACTTTCACGTTCTTACCATTTGTCTAACCTAGTATACAGCAAAAACTACTCTGCCGTAGCGAAAATAATATTTATTTTTCAATAATTTTGTTCGAAAATTGTAAGAAATTATTTAATAAAATAATTAATATTATTATTGTTACAGATTGTCCAGTTAATTCCACTTTGAAATGTCTGGACAATGGAGCAGAAGTGTTATATGAAAATGGATATTCAACGAATTATATTCTAGAAGATAGTTTAGGGAACCTGTTTGTATTTATAGTGTGGAGTGTGCTAGGATACTGGGGCTTGAAACGAGAAGAAAATAAAGGCTATGCTTATTAAAATGTTTGTTTCTTTATAAATTTCTAGCGAGTTTAAAAAAGTTTTTGTCCTTTTTTTACAATAAGTGGAAAACACAATATCAATATCAGGTTGACGACAGTAGACAAGGCGAAACAGGTATGAAGATACCATAGCTTTGGCGCTCTGGTCCCTCTGGCTACCCCGCTATGGATCCAGCGTGAATGTTAAGCGTAGTATCGACTTACAAACTTTACCATTGAAGACTGTTGCTGTGTCTCGAGTAGGTTCGATTTCCGCTCGGCGGAATCTTTATTTTCCATTTCCTCGCTCTGGTGTTGAGTGTCTTAACACTTCCGTTCCTACTGCCAAACCTTGCTTATGCGGAATACAGCTTAAGATAAAAAACCAGACAAGCACGAGTAGGGCTCGCCCACCGAGCGTTCCGTACAAAAATTGGAAATCTCAAGTTTTTTCTGAAATGAAGGCTTAGCTTAGCCAGAGGCCTTTCATCTCATACTTAAACTTGCGACTTTAGTACCAAATTTTGCTCCCCTATTAAGGGGTTATTTTTTAGAATTCAACCACAAATTTATAGTTTTCTGATTTTTTGGTGAGCTAGTAATACCTATAGATGCTAGTTGCCAAATTTCATAATTCTAGGTTAATCGAAAGTACCCTATTATTTTTGATTCCCTTTATAGTGTCGAAATACGCGTTTTTTGCGATAGATAGGGCCAATTTTTTTTAAAGTAAATGTAAAAATGCGTTATTATTCAGGAAATCATGGGGCCACAGATCTAAGTATATGATTTAAATTTCGACTCGATATCTCAAAGCGCTCCTAAAGGCTCTTGACAGACTGATTGACGAACAACGAGCAGACGAACGGACAACAAAGTGATCTTATAAGGGTTCCTTTTTCCCTAATAGGTACGGAATCCTAAAAACCTTTACTTCTTATTATATTTTATATAAATATTAACCTTATTCCGTTTCCCAAGGTTTTTTAAGCTTAACACAAAAAATGTTAGAAATTATGACATGGTCGACCTTGATGCGCACCATGTTCGTGTTGCTAGCGACGTCCGCTACGGAATGGGGCAATTACTTAAACGATTTACAATTTTATCGTTGAATAACCGTTTGATTTGTTTACATCTTTCACAATCGTGAATTGTTCTCTTTGTGTGTATAAGTAGATTTTATAGGGCAAGATTTTTTTAAACCGTCGTGGGACAGGGGTACAGATGTGCGTGTACAGGATGGATGCGGGTACGATTCCCATGGGGGAATTAAATATTTAAATAAACAAACACTTAATGTTAAGGGAAGTTTGCTAAAACAAACAAAAGTTAAAATGCATTTAAATCAGATAAGCCGTTTCTGAGATTAACGTTTTCTATATAGACTATAGACACATATCATATTTTTATTTGTTTTTATTTTCATTATTATGTAATATAATATTATATAATATTATTTATTAATATTTTACTTTACAAGATCTTTCTAACAAAAAGAAGTACATAAATTAATGGTTAATTTTAAAAAAACTATTAGTTGAATGGGAAAAAATGTTTTTTATCTTGCAACCCCAAATTAACCTAATATATATAAAATATTTGATAGTCGACGTCACTGTCCGAATACTCCATGCTGTGTCACTTCATTATCATAATAATAATTTTATGTTAATGATCTTTTAAGTTATGGGTCGACTATATTGATGTAGTTAAAATTAAAACTATATGAAATAATTCAAAGTTTCAATTTACTATAAATTAATCATGTTCAAATTACATTGTACCTACTACTTCTAAACTTAAAAGTTACTTTTAAACTTGTTTGGTTTCTTTACATAACTTTACTTTTCATTGTAAATTACAAATATAATTTGAGATAGGAAGATATGTGACATTAGATTGATATGTGATATGCAATATTTTATAATAAGTAGTCGTTGGTTCCAAATCAGCTCAAGTAAATATGTCTAACTTTTATTTTTTTTCTTTCACTCATTCTGTATTCCGCACAGAGAAAAGCCTAATCGTTTTGTATAAAAACCTGTCACTTCGTTTATAACAATTTTAATTTTACCCTTTAAAAGCTATTACATATGATAACCTTTCCAAAATGCTGTTAAGCATAAACAACATCAAAAATCAACAGTTAAATTAAATGTTGTAAAACTTAATAACCAGACAAAAAAAAACAATATCTTGAAAGCTCATTAAAAATCACGACCTAGATATTAATTTTATTGCAAAAGTAAAAAACAACAATGGTATTAAAAAAAGTAATAAGGTATAAAGCTCTATAGCTTTCAAAAACGACTGAATTAAGTAAGTTATTATTGACGCCGTCGTGGTGCGTTAAAAATATTTCCGGCTGTATTATGGGTTTGATTTCAATTGAGAGAATGTTTATTATTTACACATTTTCATAATTTTCTCATTGCGTTTTGTCTTACCAAACATACATGGCAGAGGGAACCTAGTGTTAAGACACTCCGTTCCCCCTTTCCGCCGAGTTCTGGAGGCATTGCGTGTTGAGTGGCGGAACTTTGCTTTGATACCAGAACGAAGAAATTAAAATATAAATGTAAATATATATTTCATTTTTTCGAGTGGGGATCGAACCCATAAACAATCGATTTTACGGTCACACTGTGCCCCTACGCCACGATTGATTCTTACCAAAGCACAACGTTTTAGTTTTTAGCACAGTTATTTTTATTTATGAATGAAAGTCAGGCAGGTTGTGACGCAGGGGCATAAGTGTGTGACTGTAAACGCCTCCAGAAATCGGAGTAAAATATAGAACGGAGAGTCGTAACACTAGGTTTCCACTGCCTACCCTCCTGTATATGAAGTGCAGCGTAAACCCAAATGTGAAGCTAAAATTATTTATATCAATCTTAAGACTCGACACGACCCTACATCTCACCACAAGCACTTATAAACTCTGAATTTGAATACCTAATATAAATGCAAATATATTAGCAGCACGAGTAACAAACTATCTATTTTAGAAGTTGACATTTCACAAACACCGAGTGGATAATCTCAAAATTATCATAACACGATTTAAGATAGTCAAATTACGTATCGGAATTCAATCTATATATATAAAAGGACTTGTGCTGACTGACTGAGGTAAGACGCACGCAGAGCCGTAACCGCTGATGGCAGAAACGTGAAACTTGGGCAGATGTTTATTTTCATATTCTGGACATCCACTAAGAAGGGAATTTGAAAAATTTTAACCCTAAAGGGATGAAATAGGGGTTGAAAGTTTATATGGAAAAATCTTTAAATTGCCACCGATTTTTATAAAATTTGAAATTCAGACTCTTAAAAATATTTCATTGAATACGTGTTTCATAGTTTTTAAGAATTCACTCCCTACGGATTCAAATAAGGGGTTGAAAGTTTATATGGAAAAATCTTTAAATTGCCACCGATTTTTATAAAAATTTAATTTCAGA
>JAATLQ010005226.1:0-23601 GCA_013421005.1 Heliconius erato x Heliconius himera | reverse complement strand
TATAAATACCGTTAAGTTCTGACACAATACTTGCTAATTATTTGTCTTCATTTGTCAAATATTGCCATTTACTAAGGAAGTCGTCGGCGCAGGGGTACAAGCGTGCTGATGTAAACGCGACGGTTGTGGCTTCTATTACTGTTTGGGAATATATAAAATTTAATAATTTTCATTTCCTCGCTCTTACTTTAAGTTATTCCACTCCACACGCAATGCCTCGAGAATTCTGAGGAGTGAAGTGTCTTAACACTAGGTTCCCAGGTTAAGTTTTTCTTAATACCTGTATATATGTTTTAAGCTAGGTTCAGCTAGGCAATTTTTTTTTATAAGTGAAAATTTTTAAAAATTGATATGTCTCAATCAAAAACTGAGTTCGAATTCTTCTGGATGTAAAAAAATGCAATAATTCAAAAAATAATTTACCTTGTGTAAACAACATAAATAATTGAATAAGTGATATACCTATCCAGTATTACGATAGAGATAATGGAGATGACAATTAAAATAATGATATATTTTCTTTATATAAGTGACTCGTTTATTATTAAATATAATATAATATTGTTGGAACGCATGCGTTGCACGCGAAAACTTACTTTTAGCCGGTTTTCTATACATCAAGTTAAACTGTGTGAACTGTTGATACTTGTAACTCATAACTACAGTACCATTTTAAATTAAAATATAGCCTATCTTATAGAGCTAGCTCTAATATAAGGATAAGGCGTGAAGCTAGAATAGAATAGTAATATATAAAGGTAAATAAAACAGATATTAATAAAAAACGTATTTATTTAAAAATAATTAATCCTATAATTAATTAAATTCATTTTATTGGCCATGGCTATCGGTTACCTTAAGAAACCTACAAATACATAACTCATGTATTTATTTGAGGTAGTCAGTGCTAAAATAATCTACATGATATATTAAAATGTTAAAAAATATAGAATAATAATATTATTTCCGGTACTATTTGCCTTTTTAGTACTTTTATTGAATGAAGTCGGTCAAAAAATCTATTATACTTAAGATATAAGTTAGGTAATTTTAAACTATAATTACATAACCTTTTGCACTGACTACCTTAATAGTTCACATAAACAGACGCTCCTAATCTCACGCACGATATCATTCAATATTGTTGTTTTATATTACATAATATAACTATAAAACATAGCAGTGAACACAGTGTAGATTTATCTTTATAGTCGATTTCGAAAAAGGACAATATTCGACTTTTATATCATGCTGTATTAAAAGTTAATATTTAAAATCAAATGAAACAAATTTAAATTTGAAGAAAAAAATGCCATTTTGATAATATTTACCAACGGAAAATCGCAAATACAACTAAAAAAAGTAGTAAAATTTAAAAATGGCCTCCAACACGAAAAATAGATGACATCAATGCTACACCTTCGTAAGCGTTAGAAAGAATCAATGAAGCGAGAATCAAACCCGCAGCTACCATCGTTACCAAAATAAAAACAATATACACCATTTAATACACCGGCGTGCCTCTACTCCTCTTGATAACCATAAGAAAGGCTACAATATGTGCAATAAAATACATCACGAGTAAAGCAATGCAATTCCTCCAGAAATTCTCTTCGGCGTAACCAAATCTCTTCAAAACATCCGGTCCCGTCTTTATACAGGGCATACCTTTTATACTAACACAATTTATAGATTCTATGGAATCCCATTGGAGTATAGATATAGATTCGACGCCATAGTAGAAACCTGACATGTATTTTATCCAGGAAACGTAGGGGGAAGCACTGCCCAGGTTGAGATATATCCCGGAGAACATGGTCCCAACAAGTTCGAACGGCACCGATACTAGCGCTGCTGTCTCCATTTTATCAAACACAGATGATAAGAAGGAACCTATAAAGAAAAAAAGGTATATAATTCGTGGTAATGAATACTATTATTATAGATATTTTTTTCAGCTTAGATCATAACCATCGCGTTTAGAGTGAGCCCAAAGTTATACTATTTATTTTTATAAAAAAACAAAAAGTTGAATATACTATAAATCCTCAACCTTTAATAAGAAAATAATATCAATACCCTAGAGCAAGAAAATAATAACAATACCCGAGAAGTGCCTTTTCGAATTTTACTTTTTACTTCATTCATCGTTATACCTTGACATAATAAACTGGTTTTTAATTCGAACAGTTATAGACTTATTTTTTTTGTTTATATTGTCCATAGAAGTTAAGAACCCAAAATTTTCCTTTAAGTCAATAAACTTGATCAGGAAGGGGATATGAACAGGTAGTGTCACGTTTTTATATCAAAAAACCGGTTAAAATCAAAAACGACCGCATCACAACGTGCTTCATTAACACATTCTACTGACATTCTCATTCAAAATGCATTTTTCAATTTTATCGACATGACAGTTTTATTTTCTTATTAAGGTTTTTTTTTAGTTTCACGTAGTATGCCGTACACAGCAGGGTAAGCAGAGGGAATCAGAGAACCTACTGTTAAGACACTATTTCACATTCAGACGCTGAAGTTCTCTACTTTCTGACAAATACTTGAGGCATTACATGTTGAGCGTAACTCAGCGCCGCGCTTTGCCTGTTTACCAATGAAAGGAAAATTTAAATAATTCATTCCCCCGAGCGCTAATCGAACCCACAACCGTCGCGTTTACATTCGCAACTTGTGTTCCTGCGCTATGACGACGGCCTCTGGCGTAAAGTACGGGGTTGGAATCCGCCACACAAAACGAAATGTCTCGAATCGAATTTGAGCGGAAAGTGGAAAACGGAGTGTCTCAACACTAAGATCTTTCTATACTACCTATATCGGCGACACATATCAATATCTTCTAAAAGATTATCTTACTGCAAAAACGAAGAATTAGGATAACATGAACATTTAAGATGTTATTTCGATTTCCTTTTCTGAATAAAAAATGTGATTTATCTAAAAAAGGGAACTTCGGTGAACAGCGTACCAATTTATAATATTATATGAGTATATTAGCATCTTTTTACATAATGCTTTTTTTACTAATCGACAACGACATATTTTTTTTGTGTCATATTTTATTCATCTTATAAAAAAATAGTTTAAATTGTATATTATTTTTTTATATCTATATTTATCATGAATTTATATTTTACAATAATAATTTCAACAATAAATTTGATAATATTATTTATAAATCACTACAAAATGCTAATGAAATAGGATTAACGCCATATCTCATCTAATGTCATGAGAATCTCAAGCCAAGTTATGCAAATTTTCAGCGAATAATCTTTATCTATTTGTTATTTTATATGGAACTTGGCTTTTTATTATTTTAGTTCACATATGTATCAGGTTCCGCTTTTAAAATTATCTTCGTAGACACACATTAAGTTAAAATAGATATGTAAAATAGGCTTTAAAAAGAACAAAAATAATAGTAATAAATATTTTGTGCTAATTCCGGATAGATATAAGGATTTTTTTTATACAGATTTAGAAGACAGCTAAAAATCCAGTATTATAGCACATACTTACAATAATGCTTCACCATTTATACGATATAGTTGATTTCCCACTTCTATATGAAAAAATCACTCAACCAAAACTTTTTGTATAGAAATATATTTACCATAAGCATTCGCGTAGTTGGCACAAAGAATGCAGACGAAACAAAACCCGAGCCAGTTCATGAAACCTCCTTGCAGCCCAGCCACGTTGAAGATTAGGGTAACGAAGAGTATGGGTTCGATTACCGCGCGAGGTATCTGCAAATATGTGTTTACTTAGAAAAATATTACTATTAGTTACAACCTTTGAGGCTGCGTTATGAGGATGTCTGTTACCTTATTAATAGAGAAAAAGAGAACATTACGTTAAGATACTATGTTGTCAACTTTCCATCCGACTCACAAACATAGGCCCGTATTTATAAACCGCAGTAAAAATTACAGAGTTGAAACCGATTTATATATACTGGTCTTAGCGAATTTATCTAAAAACCGTGCTTTGTCTTATTAGAGTAAAAAAAATAAAAAATATTATAATTGTACCCTAATTTGAGATCGAATCCACATCTATCGCGTCAGACGCTGCGTCACTGCACTACACTGAACTCAATATATTAATAGATATAATTTTCAATTTTAATTTAAAAAAAAACTTGTTTTTAACTGCGTTATCTCTAAATCTAAAATATTAAAAGCTATTGTAACTTTAAGTAACAAAGTTCGAATAAAACGTCTATAATTATATCTTCAAAGTATGTTGTAACAAAAATTAGCTGTCAGTATGAAATAGACGTTTGACGTGTATTAAGAGATCTTTATCTGCCACACGTATTGAATGCAACAGGCTATTTTTAACTAGAATGTTCTACAAAATCATTAATTTCTGTCTATTTTTTTTGTTTTAATCTAGTGTTAACGTACTCTGTCTCCCAGCGTGTTGAGTGGCGGAACTCAATTTTTTTTTCAGTTGCGTTTTGTCTGCTTGCCAGAAAATTAAAATTGGCGGAAGTGAGAATCGAACACACGACTGTCGCGGTTATAGTCAGAGGCTGTGTCACTGCATACTGAATGAATTTTTAAATTTAATATGAAAAAATGACTGAACTGACTGACTGAAAATGAAATGAAGTAGAAATACATAAATATTAAATATCATATTGTAACTATATAAGTACCTACAGCAAATAATGGCCATTAGAAATCTACATTATCTTTCAACTCGTGTACTTAAATAATGTAATATATGTAAATGTATACAATTTGTAAGTAAATGTAAAAGTATAAGTAAATGTATATAAGGCCAGTCGTAGTGCAGATGCACAAGCGTGCCACTGTAAGCGCGATAGGTTGTAGGTTCAATTCCTATTAGAATAAAAGAAATATTTTATATTTTCATTTCCTAACTCGGATAATTAGACAAAGCGCGGCGTTGATTTTACTATTCAACAAGGAATGCGTCTAGAATTCGGCGGAAAGTGGACAACGTAAGTCCCAAGTTCCTTCTGCCAAGAGCCACGGGTTCAAATCTCGCTACATTATTTTTTTTATACATTTCTAAATATCCCTTTCTTTAATGTAAACCTTAAAAATATTAAAACGTTACTTGAATATTATTATTTTGATTTAGTGGACTCATTTTATGGACGCTTCGGTGAAAAGGAACCTTTTTAAGGTTTAATATTTTCTCGAGATATAATTGCATTACATTTAATTGGAATAACACATAAATAAAACACAAATGTGACAAGATATGTGTTAATTGAAGCGATGGATTCTCGTACATGCTTTTATGCATTCAATTGAATATATAATTTAGTTTAATAAACGGAATACATTAAAATTAATATAATTACAAAAATATACTTGACATTCTTCTCTGACCTTTGAAAATATTTTATTTTGCCAAGATGTGATAATTTAAAAAAATAAAAATGTTTGATGATTGTCAAAATATAAATTATGACCATTTTTGAAAGTTTTGTAACTTTCTGTGAAAAACTAATAAATAGTGATTTTTAAAAATAATACTTACCCAAAATATAGCCTTAGACAGATAATACGGCAGCGGTGCATAAAGACCGCTGGCCGTCTCTCTCAGCAGAATGGGCACCTCGCCCGGAAACGTGAAGAAAACGGCGTAAATAAACAAAAATATCGTTTCCGTGATAGTCAAGTATAGAAGACCTTCGGCGTTTTGTATGTCCCTTTGATCTAACTCTTTGAAGTGACCCATATAGGGTATGGAGATTATGAGGCCGACGAACTAAAAGAGAATTTGTTATTTTTTTTTAATTTTATACACATGAAATTCAGGAATTCATATAATATTAGATAGATAAAATATTAATGTACCTAAATGAGATAGAAACTTTTTAATGTCAATTAAAAATTAAAAATCGCCTTTAGGTAGAGCTGTTATTCTTATAGATAACTAAATAAATGCCTTTTCTATTTAAAACTATGGTCAAACTAAATTAACAGAAATCATAAAACAGATAAAAAAATATTGTTGCACTCAGATACTTTCATCTCTTTAATCGGTGTTACATCTCTATATTTTGCCTATTTAACAGCAAATAAAAGCTAAATATCATTTCTAAGTGCGAATGTTATTCGTATTTGCAAATTTTAATATTTATTCGTTTAGTCGTGGCGCAGGGGCACAAGGTGTGACTGTAAAACCGACTGGTTGTGGGTTCGATCCCCATTCGAGGAAATGAAATATTTATTTAAAATTTATATTTCCATTTCTTTGCTCTGGTATCGCGGACAAACGCAGCGTTGAGTTCTGCCACTCAACACGCAATGCCTCCAACATTCGGCAGAAAGTAGGGAACGGAGTGTCTTAACACTAGGTTCCCTCTGCCTACCCTGCAGTGTGCGGAATACAGCTCATTTTATTTATTTATTAAATTTTCTCACCATTAAAAGCAAAAACTCAGCGATCCATATAGATTTGTTATGTTTTACAGATATTATGTTCCTCCACATCAACCAGTAGAATTGTACGAAGTAGTTCACTTTGACTCTGCGAGGTTTTCAAACATATCGAATCAAGAAATAATTCATATAATATGTAAATTAAAACATTAATTAATTCAATAAAAATAAAATTTTGAATTTAATAATTTCCATATATTATTAAATTACAATATTTTATTTAATTAAAATATTATACATATTAGCACTACTAAGGTAAGTCAAATTATGTGGATGTGTGTTCATATTAAAATATAATATTAATTAAATAATAATTAGTAAAAATATTTGTATACTTACAGTGTTAAATATCGCTCGAAATACACGTTCTAAAAGATGAGAAAAATAATTAAAATAAAAAAAAATATCTATAAATTAAACAAAGGCGCACTTTATATTAAAAAGATATAAAAATTAAGTAACTCGCGTACTACTACTGGCCACTCAAATTGGAATATGTTACGAATACATATCTATCGATATCATACATTATTTGATTTCAATCATAAAAAAATAATAATTCTTTTTCTCAAAAAAAATATTTCCTTACTTTGCCGAATCTATCTATGAAAAAAAATTAAAATCTGAAAACAGTTTCTTTATCTTCTTCTTAATAATGACAACAAGCTGTAAATAAGTATAATAAAAATATTTAATCTGCCACTTACTTTTTCATCAGTGGTTCCACTGAAATATTCCATTTCATCTTTCACATCGCCCACCTTACTCTCGATGGCGGCCGCAATGCTCGATCTCTGATACTCGTTGCAAATACGACGTATTCTCTCTCTACTCTCCATTTCCTTGTCTATCTCTATGCCGAGCAGAGTCACGTAATATTCCGCTGCGTTGAAACCCACTGGACATTTATAGTTGAGGCTAGGAAATAATTCTTTTGGTTATTCATCAGAAATTTTACAATACATTTTAATTTAAAAAAGAAACAAGCTTCGATTGCAATCTAAAGTAAAAAGTAAAATCTTGTTATCCTAGTTGTTCAGGATCATTTTTAGGATTCCGTAGACAAATAGCAAAAAATGTAACTCTTATTATTTCGTCACGTCTACGAGACTACGAGTATAAACCGCTACAAAATTATGTGGTATGAATTTAAAAAATAAGATTATTAATGTGGCGTCATATAGGCATATAACTGTACATACAAAAAAAACTGTGATTATAGAAGTCAATGAAAACTTTAAACGAAATCGATTTATATAAAATTAATTTCGTGGTTTAAGACGTATAATAAATTGAATTGAGAACCTTCTTTTATAATCTGTTAAAAATAGCATAACAAGAATAGTATAATAGTAGTAATATATGTTTTGTGTGCTGCTACGGAACCCTTCATAGAGGAGTCAGATTCGCACTTTTCCGGTTTTATTCATTTAATGTAAGATAATTGAACAAAAAAAAACTATAACAATAATTATCAACACAAATTAAAGAAAATCGATCCACAGAAAAAAATATTTTATTATTTTCTTTTTTATGCAAATTGTATATGTAATGCAGTAAATGCTCAGATGTATAAAATTATTTAAAAATTCGAGACAATTTGTCGCATACTAATATGAATCACAATATTCAAATTTGTAAAAAAATTGTGGGTCAATGGCTTTTTTGGATATAAAATGGTTAAAAAAAATATTAAACATTCATATGAATATTTGGAGTTGAGCTTCGTTAATTTTATACAAGGCAGGATGTAAATTAGATTTTTTCTCGAAATCTTTTTTTATACTTTTGCATTTTTAAAGTCAATAACATGTTGTGAAGTGTGATAGCTTGAATTTGTTTCCCGAAAGCTAAGTGTAAATGAAGTTGAAAATAATATTATTTATTTAGTTAACAGTTTTAGTTTAGTTACTCAGCAGCTTTTGCGGTTAAAAAAATTAGACGATTAACGAATGTGGAAACGGCTCGCCTTGTTTACTTTAGCTACTTTCATAGTATTATGTCCTACAACATTCTAATTTGGGGTAATGCAGCCGGTATTAAGTCATTTTTTGTCCTGCAGAAGCGACCTATTCGCGCAATCTGTAATTTACACCCTAAAGAATCGTTAAGGCAAAAATTTAAAGAAATAAATATTTTGACAGTTGCATCTCAATACATTTTTGAAAATGTTAAGTATATTAAGAAGAATATTAAAGATTTTGCCAAAATTGGTGATGTACATAATATCAATACTAGAAATAGGAGTAAACTTATTGCACCTGTGACCCGATTACATCGGGTCCGTAACTCTTTTATGGGACAATATGTACGCTTTTACAATAGGTTCCCAGAAAACGTCCGAGAATGTTCTATATCACAATTTAAAAGAGTTGTGAAAAGACGTTTGTGTGTTAAAGGTTATTACCAAATTAATGATTATATAAATGATAACACGCCTTGGGAATGAAATGCTCGCTCCAGTCTATTTCAAAGTATCATTGTCAGAAACGCTGAAATGTGATTTTGTATAATTGATTTAAAAAAATAGGTCCCGCTGAGTTTCTTGCGCCGGTTCTTCTCAGGTCTGAGACATTAATTTTAGTGAACTGGTGGTAAATTATTTGACGTTAAAAAAATTAAGCATGTAACTTCTTATTTTGAATAAAATTATTTGACTTTGACTTACATATTCTTACAATCATAAAATATATAGCACAATAGATCAAAAGAACTTTGCATATACGGCGAATCACTTCGTTGTCTTCTTACTACCCATTTTAACATGCTTTTGATAGCTTCACCTATATCTATCTACCCATCTTCCATTATCATCAATCTAAATGTACGGAAATCTGTAAATATTAATTTAATCGACTTCTTTCCATTCGATTAACGTGTTTCAATTCGACGAATACAATTTCATATAACATACATATATTTGTTAGATCAAAAAAAACGAGAAAAAAATACTTTGATGCTCGTTTATTTCTTATTTATTTTTTATGTTAATAAACTAATTAAACTAAATTAATGTCAGAAGCTAAAAATTAGTTTTTCATCAGTCTGGCACAAGTCAGCGGCAATTAATAATAAATTGTACTAATATAAAGAAATAAAATCTAAATAACTACTAATTAACAGCTAGATTATTAAAAAGATAAATGTGTGATAAACATCTACTAAATGTTGCTTTAATTGTAAATTATATTGTGTATAGATTGAATTGACCTTTAGTAGGTATATTATTTTAGCTACATATTTGTGGAGTTAATTTATAGACTAAGCAGAGCGAATTTAAAGATTATCAATTAAAATATTTTATGATCTCGTAAATACGTTACGATAACGTGACATTTTTACTAATATCTTTTTGACTCCACTTTTAATTAGACTACAATAAACTGTTCGAAAATATAAATAAAATGATAATAATCAATTTTATTATCTTTCCGCATTTTGCATGGCAGTTGGACAGAATTTTAACAATTACATTTTCATATACCATTTACACATACTACAGTAACAGCCTAATGGCGCAGAGGCACAAGCGTGCGAGCGTGCGAAATGCAACGGCTGTGGGTTCTGTTGCCACTGACGGGAGAATGGAATATTTTCAATTTTTAATTTCTCGCTTGGACGAGGCAAATCGCGGCGTTGAGTTACTAGTGAACATGCATTGCCTCGAGAATTCGTGAAATTTGGGGGACGGAAGTATCTTCTAATACTACTCCCAAGTTCTCTCTGCCCACCCTGATATGAGCAGGATACAAGGTAAATCTAAAAGAAATATAAGTATAAGCTATACTTACGAGGCAAAAAATTGATCAGCCTGTTCAATAGTCCCATGAAAGGCTATACTGCCATTTGCTAATAAGACGACTTGGTGGAACAATTCAAAGACTCCAGACGCTGGTTGATGCACGGAACAGATGACTAGTTTACCACCTATGGCCAGCCTTCTTAAACGTGATACAACTGCACTTGCAGCTGAACTGTCCAAACCTGTTGTGGGCTCATCGCAGAACAATATAGGTGGATCGTTGAGTAGCTGGTTGGAACATTAAAAAAAGATGAATATAATAAAAGATCATAAAAAACAAGGAGAGTAGGTAGAGAAAATCTAGTACCAAGATGGAATATCTTGGTATAAATGTGTGTGTTAAATGGTGGAATTTTACCCATGTCACTATCAGTCTCTCCATCTATATTTTTAAGCATATCGTGCATGTCTCCTACTTTAAGGGCTAAGGTAATATTTTTACTAAGACATAGGAAAAAGACTGAAACAGAAAACATCTTAACTGTAGGTTCTCTTTGCCTACCCAATTAAGGTATAAGCTGCATGAATAAGTAAGAAAATAAAAATTTAACAAAAACTTCCAATTAGGGATTTTAAGCGAATTAAAATTATCTCGTGCTTATTTAGGCACTTATCAAATTAGTATAAAACTTTTGAAATGTTAAAAGTCTATAAAATTAGTTAACATATAATAAATATTTTCACAGCTATTCTTAAAGCTAAAAAAATACATACAAATATTTAATTTCATAATAATATAGATATAAGATGATTTTTTAATATTTACCTGTACAGCCAACGCGACTCGTTTCCTCTCTCCTCCAGACAGAGCTTTAAGTTTTGTACTAGTACACGACATTACTCCTAAATCGGCTAACAGCTGCGTAACGCGTCTCGCGCGCACCGCTGTTGTTGCTCTCTTGTCCATCATTAGACGAGCCTGTTGGAGAATATGAAAGTATAGCTTAGGGATATAATATAAGTATATGAAGAAAAGAAATATAATTTGCTCTAACAGTAATATTAATTATATATCTACTAGCGGCTCGCCCACGGCTTCGCCCGCTTAAAATACATGATTATTGATTTAATAAGCAGAATTGATTGACAACTATAATGACTCAAAGAAATCGTCAAAGAATTTTTGATTGTTTTAAATAAAAAAATACGACCATTATTGATATTTGATATTTATAAAATATACATAAAGCTAATTATTTATTACACGTATATATTTTTGTAACTTTAAGTCCATCTATCCATTTCAGTCAAAATGACTAAATGTACAGGCAAAATATTTTTACTATCTTATTATATATAGAGATATATATTCTTGAAACCCAAACTGTACAGTACACTGTACGATCATTGACAGCAATATACAAGCTGATTGCTTGCTTTTTTTTGTATACAATATTAACAAAATACCACTCGAAACGGGTGTGGGAGTGGGAGTGTCATACGGGTTATAACAAATTTTAATAATTTCAACTTAGTAAGCTAACAAGCTAAAAACTTTTTTTAACATTTTTAAAGTTTATTTCACACTTAGGAATGAAAAATACTTATTTAGAAAACGTATAAAAATTTGAACGTAGGGGGACTCGAACCCGCGCCGCCTGGAAACCGACCAGGCGCTCTGACCACTAAGCCATACGTTAAATGTATGGCTTAGTAGTAAATAAGTATTAAGCTAAAAACTACAATAACCAGGCACCATGTCACAAAATTTCTCGAGCTTTGTATAGCGCTAATATGATATTCAGAAAATAAAATTTGAACGGCTGACACCTTGAAAACGGTGAAACTTTGGATCATGCTGTATGGGGTAAAATACGTTGTTAAAATAAAATACGTTGTAAAATACGTACCACATCTATCATCTATATCATTTTATCTATCGATCTACTAATCATATTGTTTAATACAATTTTCTACTACTCACAATGGCTCGTAGTTTTATTTTTATTAATTACTCGTCACAAGATAATATTACTTTTTCTTAATCAAATTGTTCAAATATTATTTATATTATAATTAACAATTAAATGTCAATCGATAATGTTAAAGTCGTCTATACTTTAATATTATCAATTGAGTTAGGATTTATTTGACAGAACTCGATGATTGCTTCCAAATTAAAATCGATAAAATATAATATAATTATATTATATAAAAGAAAATTTATGTGAGTGATCTTTACATAACAAAGTAAATCAAGAATACTGTGTATGAGAATATTGGCGTAAAACTCAAAAAAATACATCAGAATAATACATCCAAAATATACAAAATTAACCTCAATAAAAGAAACATAGACGCCTCACTAGATGATAAATAAATAAAATAATAAAAATAGGAAATAGACTAGAATAGATAGAATAAAAATAGAATGATATTTCTATTACAAATGGTTGTTTCATAGGAGGCCAACCCACCTCATACAGACCACAAACAAAAAAAAACTAGGAAGTGATTAAACATAGATAACGGTTACTGAAATAATTGGCAAAAGAAATATGATCGATCATTATAGCTCAGTTGCTCGGACCTGTCTAAACGCAACGACTATAAGTCCCAACCCTTCATCTACTTTTACATACAGTTGTATTTATTTATAATCTGTGTAATTTTTTATTTTAATTTGAAAATATACGACGTTATCGGATAATAAAGCTTTGGGTTAGTCACGATACTATAAATTTGACAAACAGATAACTAATAAAATTTAAGAAATGGAAATAAAAAAATTATGACCGACACCAAGAAGAAACATGATATGCCATCCGATTACTCATAATATATTATTGCAAATGATGGAAAACTTATAGAAACATAACTGTAGGAAAATAAGAATTGCGTATTCAAAAGGCAATATCTATTTTTCTCAGCTTCACCCTTAATCCCTAGCAGAGTAGCCAGAAAGAATTCTGCATACCATCAACCTCTTCAAACATGAGCTCCTCAAAGTTTTTACGTGACCAGCAACATCGGTACTATGTTCTCAAAGGTTCATCGAGTTCTACCTTAGGGCCTCTCTTTCCTCTCTTTCGTGGGCCTCTACCTTAGAGGCCCACGAACCAGTCATGATTCAGAAATCAATAGACAACATTCACCTACCCTGGTATAACTAAAAAATGGTCAATTATTGGTCAATCACATATATGTAATATAAATGGAACCCTAATTACATAATTGTATGTTAAAGGAAAGTACAATAAGTAAAAGTTGATAAATTTATGTTTTCGGGCGTGTCCACTCAGTACCAATTGTTTTTACTGTATTGTTAGAAATCTACGCTATATACTATATCTCCTCTATTTTACACGAATTTTGCTAAATATATATTTATTACTTAATTATTTTTCATTTTTATACAAAGAGTGGCAAAAACAATGCAGAAACGCTGGTATCTTTAGATTGCGTATATGTATTTAGAGGATAATTTTATTTTTGCTCCAAGTGGCTGTAGACATATGTATATATGAGTATATTTGATATTAATTTTAGTTTGATACCTTTCTGCAATACACAACACAGACGGACAAAGAAACAGAGGGACGGACAAAAAAATTATATATAAGGGTTCCGGTTTTTATTGGAGGAACAATAAATAATTCGATTCGCATTCGATTTTAAATGACAGGCATAGTTACATATGTGAAAACATGCTTACTACAATTCATTTAGTCTTGTCGTCTTTGCATGGAAATTTTCGAAGTCAAACTCACATCTTGCAAGGAATTAATATTAATGTATGGAAATATATTAATCTAACAATAAACTAAATCTCAGTGATGTCCTTCCCATTTTCGTATATTTTTAAATAAATAACTATTTAGCTAGTTCACTAAGCGTGAGAATCTTCCAAATGTTTATGTAAATTTTAGATAAAGGACTAATATCAGTGTTTTTATAAATAAAATTTTGATATATTCCATATTACTATTTATATCGCTAGAATACAAATAGATGAATGTATTAACATTATTGGAAATAGAAACGTATTTTTTATGTAAAAACACGCTTATATTTAGAAGCTGTCGTGGCTCAGAGGCACAGCGACTGATTACAAACGACGGTAGTGGTTTTGATTTTTAACCGTCGAAATAATTTCTATGCCTTGATAACGTGATCAGAAATTTGAACAGAGCGCAGAAATAAAAATAAACACAAAATATTATCTTTACAATTAACGGATTTGAGTACCGCCACTCAATACGTCGTGTCTCAAAAACTGAGCCGTGTGTGGGAAAAAGAGTGTCTTAGCACTAAGTAATGCAGGGTGAATAAATTCATAAATTGATGTTGACATAGGATATGTAGGTGGTGTACAATTTTTCCAGATCTATGTAAATAGTGTATAGACATCGTATGGAGACATTTAGAAACCAATGATTTTTTTTTAGTTTCTTGATATTTCGAGACATTGTGTTTTATATATATGTATAAATCTCTTACCTTACTTAGTAACTGCCGGACACAGCACAGACTAAATTGATGGACTTGGAAAGTTGAAATTTGTCAAGTAAATAGGATACGGAGTGTGATACCCCGTATCCTAAAATAGAATTTCTCGAAATTCCCACGGGAATCGAAAAAAATACGACTTTCTGTGTTAGGTCTTAAAGTCTACGCAAGAAAAATTGCGGTCGATGACTAGTTTAAAATCATTATTATAAAATCTTATTTACATCCTAGTGAAGCCAAAGTGTGGATAATCCTAAATACAGTTTAAAAAACTTAATATAATATAGGACAATCATCTTAAATATCATCGTTGGATTTGTAATGCGATATTGTAAACGTATATTAATCCAATGACCGCTGTAGTGGAATTGATCGAACGATTCAAATAGGAACCATTAGACAAGAACCACAAAAAAATATTAATATTAATGACATTTTAGATCAATATCAATGATCTGGACACCCACTCATCCTTGGCCTTCACTTAAAATATATAAAGATAAATTTTAATTTCTACGTTCTAGTAAGAAGACAAAGCGCGGCGTTGAGTTCCGCTAATCAACATACAATGTATTAAAATTATTGTGAAAAGGGGTGGATATTGACCTTGCTATATGCGGGATACAGCGTGAAGTTAAAAAACAATCAGAAGAAATGTGTTTTGTTATATTACGCAAAAACTTCTTATGATTAAGTAATAAATGTTCTTTAATTACATTCATTAAGAGCGATGTTTAATTTGATTTTGATTGCGTCGGTCTTATTGGGTAAAATATATTTTGATTTTTTTTATGTGACAAGTCATAAAATATGTAAATTATGGTTTCAACGATGTTGTTTTAATATAAAACCCTATATTGAAATTTAAATTGGATTATAGTTAATGTAATAAGAAGGCCAAGTACGTTTTAGACCGCCGCTTTTTGTTTAATTATATTTTAATTTAATTTTCATGTTTATAATGCAGTTTTACATCGACGTTATACAGATACATATGAACACGCTTTTTGCCCGATTACGGCAAAGCAAATAGGAGGTATGTATTTAAACGGAGCTGTGTACCTGTGTGTATGTGTGTGGGTATGGATGTTCATCTGTTCCCTCATAACTTCTAATCTAGTTATCATAAAGAGACAAATGAGATGCAAGAAAGAGTTCTTGATCGTCTGCTGGTTATAGGCTATACGAATATAAAGTCACAATATAAAGTCAGTCAGTTAAATTTACTACAGCGTTCTCTAGAGGACTTAAAGTAAAGAATTAAAAGAACAGTTTCTTTACGAAGTCGTGTTGGGTACCAAATGAAAGAACTTTGTTAGCACATTTCAATTATGTAAACATTATTAGCTCACGGCTTCGCTTGCAATCATCTGATAATTGCCAAAAACTATAAAATCACTTCTAAAATAATTAAATATAATATGAAACAATAAAACTTGAACTGCTATATTAGGTCTGCTCTACATAAAAAGGTAAGGCTTATTAGGTATATCCTAATAAGAATTCACATAACTGCAAAATTAAAGTTAAAAAAAAAAAGAAAATTTAAAAACTAAAACTCGACGCTCTAAAAAGTACGAAACAAGAAAATACTGTCCATTGAAATTATTATATGTAAACTATAAAAAAATTATCAACTATTAAATAAACAACAACTACTGTGGCTAAACAGTTTTGTTATAATGATAAAGTAAAATTAAAGTGGCATACGATTATTATTAACTTATATTCAATATCAATTACTGCAACACTATTACATCAGCCAAAGATTTTTTATTGCTCTACGACACTCTACCTGTAAATGATTAGTTTAAAATAAAAATCAGCTTCACGATGTATCCCGCACACAGCAAATTAGGCAGAGGGAATCTAGTATTAAGACACTACGGTCTCCACTTTCCACCGAATTCTGGAGGCATTGAGTGCTGAATGGCGGAACTAAACGCCGCGCTTTTGTCTGACACCAGAGCGAATAAATAGAAATATAAATACAAAGATAATTTAGTAAATACCTAGTAATAATATTCATATACTTCTACGAATAAAATATAATAATAGTATGGGACAGTGACAAAACCGGTTGAAATGAGACGTCCTAGACTACCCGTGTACCCATTATTATGTAGTTGAGCTGTATGTTATTTCGTTATTAAATACACACGATCCTTCCAGAACAAGTCTTGCAAAGTCCTTTCGATAAATGTTCTTACTTATTATAATTTTACATTGTATATTGCATATATTTCTGTATTTTTAAATATCATAGCATGTGATTTTAAATTATAAATTTAATTGATTGAAAGCCTTTGCGTCGTGGCGTATATTGTATGTTTAATATTGAACAAGTCAATTTTGAAGTTAAATTTCTTTCTTTAATAGAAACATCAAAGATGAAATAGAAGTTATTAAAGAAATTTCCTGTTCACGTTTTAGTCGCATTATAGGCAAAGAGAATAGATTCTATTATAATAATTTAATCGTAATCATTTCTCTGAGCGGGGGATTTTTTCAGAGGAATCGAACCCACAATCACCACATTAATACAATACGACGTCGCCCCGCATACCACGGCGATTTATATATTACATTCCTGTTTATAATATGTTCGCTATTTAATATCCAGTTATATGAAACTTAAGTGAAAAATGAAAATTTCAGATTTACGATTTTGTCATATATATATGTGTGTACATATCAGGGTAGGAAGAGAAAACTTAGTGTTAAGGTAGTCCTTTTCCTACTTTCCGTCGGATTTTCAAGATGTGATGGCGTGTTGAATGAACTCAACACCGTGTTTTCTCTACCAGAGCGGGAAATTTAAAGATAATTTGATACAATCACTGCCCAAATAGGACACAGCCATCGAGTTTTAGTCGGACGCTGTCTTAATGCGTCACAAGGGTCTCCGAAAATAAAGAAACGAAATCTAATTGAATGAAAATATAAATGAACGTTAGTGTACAACCGCAAAATAACCAACGTTTGTGAAAACATTAATAGTTTTCTACGAAATTTCTACATAATTGCTGCGATTGAGAAAAAAAGGTTAATTAAGTAAATTTACCGGAAAACATATTCTGTAAACTGTTTTACTATCTCAGCTAAATGGTGGTTCCCATCTGGTAAGCGCATAGATTTGAGGTACTCATGTTATTTCAATGGCCGGAATCAAAAAATTAAAAGACCCTACTGGATAGTAGATAAAAATAAAAAATAATATTTTAAGCCGTCTTTGCACAGGGGCCCTAGCAAATAAATTCGGCAGAAAGTGGGGAATGGAAGTGCCTTAAGAGAGAGTGAAAAAAGGCTTCCAGGATCCCTGTCTCTACCCAGATCTGTGCCGGATACAGCATTTTTTAAAGCATTTGTAGAGCTTATATTATATGCAAATTTTAGAATATAAAACTTTAAGCTACATTTATTTTTAAAATAAAATTATTTATTACGGTGATCTATAACTGACTGTTCTATTTTCTTCATCATCATCATCATTATCCATTTACATAAAAAATAATAAAACTTACCATAAACTCCATATGCTCAGCGACCGTCAGATCATCAATCGACAAATCCTCTTGAGGCACAAATCCCGATATCCTGGCGATCAGGTCAGCTCCAGCGAGGCGGCCATTTAACATTAAATAACCGGAAATAGCGCTTTTGTCGCGCCTACTGATGGCAGCTAGGAGTGTTGTTTTTCCGGCTCCACTAAAGGCAAAAAAATTATATGTAAAACGACAGTAATATGTATCATATTTGTATATTGTAAATCCTTTCTTGCTACCTAATTGTAATTGGTAATTTGGTGTTTGGTTACGCCATCATAATAAGTCAAAAGTGGAAAAAAAACTTCTCAAAGGGAGAAGTTAGGTTAGCTCTGCCTCTACAATAAGACGTCTGTCTTAAAAAGATAAAGATGTCTAAAGATAGAAAAATTGCAAATCGGCAGAAATTGGAGAATAACTATATATGTATGTATGCGTACTTTAAGCTTCATTGGTAAACTTGAGGGATGTTATACAAATGCGTCAACGGTGAAGAAATCGCGATTATTTTTTATAAAAAAAATGTTATCTACATTTTATCACATTATAAAATTTCAGTAAGACTTTCTTATCGTCGTTTTTTTGTTGTATAAAAAAGCAGCTTCACTGTATCCCGCACAAAGCAGGGTGGGCAGAGGGAACCTGGAACCCTAGTGTGAATACACTCCGTTCCCATTAAGACACTTCCTTTCTTCACTTTTCCCTCTTTCCGCTGAATTATCGAGTTAACGCATGTTGATTAGCGGGCCTCAACGCCGCGCTTCGACTCATTACTAGAGCGAGAAAATTAAAATATTTAATATTTCACTCCGCCGGATGCCAAAGTGTTTGGGTGTACCTACCTGTATTAAAACGAAGATGTATGTATATAATTCTAACTAATTCAACTAAATTACTTATATTAATAAGGATCTACTACTCTTAATATAGCTACAATCATGTACACTACGTGGACAAAGCCGGGGGCGGAACACTGTAAAGCACTACTACAATAACTAAATAATAATTATAAAAGAGTTTATCAATAAAGTTTAGTTCTTCTCAACGAATAAAAGTATCATTTAGTCATATATTTTATAAATGGTTTCGGTGAAGAGATACCAAAAATTGTAATTTATGATAATTTAAATATTATATGATAGCGCAACATTGAGCCCTTGTTGCGACATCGGACTTCGTGTTTCTAGTAAAGTGATAGCTTTGACCTTCCCTTGAACTTATGTATAACATATACATGTTGGTAAGGGAGGGTTGAATATTAAATTTTCAAACTTTGTAAAAAATAATCATAATTCGTTTTTGATTTTTTATACATTTATAAGGAAAAGCCCTTAGTTTTATAATATACTAACGAAATGAAAAGCATATAATAATATTATTAAACGAAACGGTTATTAATAATTATAAACAAAGCGCGGTGTTGATTATCGCTACCCAGCATGCGGTAGTGTATGGGGAACGGAGTGTCTAAACACTAGGTTCCCTCTGTCTAACGTGCCAACGAACAAATAAGTATACTATAATTTCTTTAAATAAGTAGCTTATTCTATAATACTACATATAAACAAATTGTCGTAGAACTTTATCTGAAAGTATTATTTTCTTTAAAACAAATAGCTTATCTTCAAGAATTAACTACACACTTTATAATGGCATTAGTATTATCGTTCGATAAAATGTATTAAAATATATTTTATAGACTATATTTAGTTTAAAATTTTGGCCCTGTGTAAGTTAATCTTCAAAGCTCACCTTGAACCCATTAAAGCCACTAAGTTGCCCGACGAAACGACTCCACTCACTGGAAACAAGAAAATAATATTAAAACAATAGTAAAATAAATAATATATATTTTTTTTATATTTTTATAAGTTAGTAAGAAAGTTCAACAAAATTGTCTTTATTGTTAAAAAAATATGTACTTATATAGAAGGTAAATATCCACGCATATTTTATACAAAGGCTTACCATATAATATATTTGCTAAAATATTTTTATTAGGTATTTATTATTCCTTCAATCGTATGAAGACAAATAACAAGAAGTAATAAGGAATATGGCCCAGTGGCAAGTTTACTACCAGGATGAGTGGGCTACAGCGTAGGACGGCAGATATTTGAGGGCGGCAAATTGAAATTATTTTTTTAACATTTTTAAAGTGTTAATCCACACTTAGGAAAGAAAAATATTTATTTCTAAGTAAGTAAGTATTGAAATGATTTGATCATATATATTTTGTATGTAATCATTGTTTTTTTTTAACTAGTCTCAAACGCGGCTTCAATCGATTATACTTATTAATATTATATTTTTAATAAAAAGTATTGTATATAATTTTTATACCTCTAAGAATATATGTACAAAGCTTCATGATAGTCGATTAAGTAGTTTTGGCGTGAAAGTGTAACAAACAAACTTACATTCACATTTATAATCTTAGTATGATGAATTATCAAAAAGGCAGGTTTATTGTCATCGATGATTTTGAAAACAACTGGCTTGCTTATAAGTGCAATAATTTCTTTTATGTTTACCATTAGTATTTTATTCTGCTTTAATTAGCTTAGAGTATGCAAAGAGATAAGAAAAAACCGGACAAAAAGTGAAAATTTTGCCCCTCTTTTAAGGCTATTATTTTTTAGGATTTAACCACAAATGTATAGTTTTCAGATTTTTTCCTGAACAAGTACTAACTGTAGATGCTAGCTGCCAAATTTTATAATTCTAGGTCAACCAGATTGACCCTATTAATTTTGATTCCCTTTATGGTGTCGAAATACGCGTTTTTTGCTATATGAACGACCATTATTTTCAAGTAAATGTAGAAATACTATTTATTCACGAAATCATGATGTCGTAGATTTGAGTACATGGTTTGAATTTCAACTCTATATGTCCAAGCGTTACTGAGATAAATGCTCTTGACAGTCAGACAGACGTACGGACCACAAAGTGATCTTATAAGGGTTGCTGTTTTCCTTATAAGGTACGGAATCTCAAAAAGAGCGGCAAATTCAAGTACATTGTTAGCTTGTAGCAATCACCTAGGAACTAACAATTGTAGAGGTAACGACAGCAAAAAACAGCTTGAAAATGTGTTAATCCGCTACTAGTTGCCTATGATGATTTTACTATAATCTGATAAATCCAGTCAATCCTTCATAAACCTCTAATTGACTATCCCGTAAAATGTAAAAAATGTATGGAAATGAATTTCACAATATTAACACATAATCGATGATTATTCTGATTGTTATTACATTAGCTAATTACTTTGGTTGTAAAAGTGTTGCAATATCACATACCTTAGTAGATTTCTATCATTGTAAACAGGATAAGTATTAACTTAAAATACGTATAATCAGCTTCACGCTGTATCCCGCACACAGCAGGGTAGGCAGAGGGAACCTAGTGTTAAGACACTCCGTTCCCACTTTCTGCCGAATTCTGGAGGCATTGCGTGTTGAATGGCAGAATTCAACGCCGCGCTCAACCTCGACACCAGAGCGAAGAAATGGAAATATAAATTTAAGTAAATATTTCATCTCCTCGAGTGGGAATCGAACCCACCACCAGTCGGTGTTACAGTCACACCTCGTGCCACTGCGCCACGACTTGCCTTAAAAAATATAAAATACGTATATATTTAAAATAAGTAATTCCTAAGTGGAATAACACTTTAAAAATGTTAAAAGTATTAACTTTAACGGCTTTCTAAACTTTAGAAATTATTTAACCTTTAGAAAGCCTTGCTTAAATATAGACTTTTTTTCCGTCTTTAAAAGATTAAGCTTTTTGATATATTTTCTTCAATTGCAACTTGAAGGTTGCAGTTAAAAAAAATCGACCTTATTAAAAACTTTTCAATTAACCTTGCAATTGACAAACCGAGGCACTGAAGGCGAGCCAACGTAACTATCTGCACATATTATTTAAAAAAAAGTAAAATTTTCAATGCAGGGAAAGAAAAGAAACTTGTTTAATATTTACTTGTATTCGTTTCAACATAGTCCAATAGTATAACTAACCTTCCACTCATTTCTAAATTCTCATTAAGTTTATATTTTATTTTTATGACTATATCATGTTACCGTCGGTTTTAAAATTGTGAATACACGCCAAAAAAGACGTGGTGGCTATAAATTATACTACGTTTGTATATTCTAAATCTAAATATATATGGAAGTTAAGAAAAAGTAATATTTCTCAATTTACATAAATATAATTAATAAACATTTCGTTATTTCTGCTTTTAATAATATACCAACTATAATACCAATATAACTCAAATAATTTTCGCATAATATTTCACGCTTATGCTAAACTCAGTAACGTATATAAATATTTAGAAAAGTTACAAAAAATACCTATTCCCGATTTATACATACATCGATTTGGTAACACTGCACTGCACTGGTAACGACGCATAGCCTTTGTTAAGTTTTTTAATAAACTGAATCCAGCGGAAGAGGGAACCGGATGTGTCTTAATAAGAACGGAGTGTCTTAGCACTATGTTCCAAGGTACCCTACCTTGCTATGTGCAGGATACAGCATTAAGCTAAAATAATATAAAGAACCCTTGCTATGGCGCTCTGAATAGTATTTGTTTAAGTCGGTAAAAAGTATTCTCTCATATATATAACTAGCGGCCCATTCGCGGCTTCGCTCGCATACCACTTATAATTGTTTTATTATCCTGTATTTTCCATAGGATAATCAATATAAATTGTATAATTAATATTAATATAATTTATACATTCAATAATTTTGAGAAAGTGCAAGCACTAAACATGGCTGCTTGCAAGGACGATATCGGCGGCAAGGGCGTGCCCCGCTGAGCTCATGCCTATACTTGCGGCCGTAAACCGAGCGTTGAATTATTTAAAATTTATTTTTTCTTAAAAAGTATACGTTTTTTTTATTGTATTCCTTTATAAAAATTATTTATCAAATAAAAAACGTTGAAATATCACCTTGCAATTTTCAATTATTTTTTTATCACAAAATATCTTATTGTGACTTATTTATGAGAGATAGATATACCGTATCACTGTCTTTTTTTTAGAACTAATAAAATAGAACAATTCTTCCATACAATATACTGACATATATTTGACTATATTTGCAGCGCACGCGCTTAAAGTAATTCGATGGCGTTCAATATTATAGTTATTTCGTTATTTAAGTCTAACTAATACGTACACCATAATATTACATAGCCTATATCACTTCTGAAAAACGTAGCTTTCAAACAATAGTAAGTAAATCGGACCAGTAGATCCAGAGATCTTAGAGTTTAAACAAATATAATTTATTTTAAACAAATATAATTTTCGGCTTTTATATATTAGTAT
>JAATLQ010005212.1:590-22944 GCA_013421005.1 Heliconius erato x Heliconius himera | reverse complement strand
TGTATCTATATACGAAAAATACTAAATAAAACCGTACATAGCAATATATCCTTTACTAAAATACAAAATGTTAGTGGACGTTCTATTCGTGAATGCCGAGCTAGTTTATTGGTGCTGCCCAGAACAAGGACCAATTACGGTAAAAAAATGATAACTTTCGAAGGAGCGCAATTTTATAATAAAGTACCAACACATATAAAAAATGTTAACTCATTTAACACATTTAAATGTCAATTGGCGAAATACGTCCGCGATAATTATTAACAATGTGTTAAGTAAGTATAAAATTTACCATTTTGTCACAATAACTTTATCTTTAATTATTATAAGCTATTTTTGTAAACGTAAATGTAACAATTGACAACGACAACTTAACTAATGTATTTTAAAGTATTGTTCTCAAGTAAGTGGCTTAGGTCCTATTGAGAATAAATGTCTATAAACTGATTTTATTGCACAAATAGTTAATTTTATTCTTAACTAACTTCAAAAAATGAGGGAAGGTGACAATTCGTTGGAATCTTTTTTTTTTATGTATGTTCATCGTTTATTTGAAGACGCATGAATCAATTTGGATCATTTTTTTTTCTTTGAAAGGGTATACCTCACATGTGGACCGCCTCTGGTGGCCATGTCAAGATCTGATGATGAGATCCTGGGTAAATCGAGGGAACTCTTTAAATTACATAGGCACACTTACATATGGGGATTTGGATATTTTTATAATGACTTGTCGACTTGACGTGACTGATGATGAGGACCATAGATGGTCTACGTGGTTGTAATACCAACTTTAACTGTAAAAGTTACTAGATAAAAACATTGTTAAAACTGGTGAACCACGGTTTTCACTTTGTTAGAAATGCGATTTCCTAAGTAAAACAAACAGGCTTAGTAATTTGATGTTGTAAGGTTATTGTAGCATTAGCTTGACACCGAATTCAAAATTATAAAATCTTTCTTTAATTATATTTATTTAACAAAATCAAAGCACGTTTTACTTTATGTTAAGTGAATTTATTTTTACTTTTTAATTTAAAATTTGAAGTCGTTTTCTTTTTATTTATTAACTAGCGGCCTGCCCGCGGCTTTGCCTGCTTGAATTAGATGATTATTCATTTAAGAAATAGAGATATTACAAACAGCCTTAATTATTAATTTATTTATTTGGATAAGTATTCACTATATTCTTTGTAAAATAACTTATATTAGCTCCTGTACAGTTTTTAAATTAATCACATATTTTAAGTAAATATATAATTGGTATACAGAATATACATAGAAAGCACGTTATTAGGCATTTTTATATAATCTATGAAATAATCAATATTTTCGGTCAAGTTCAAGTCGTACTCATGACCCGAGAGTTTCGTACCAGTTTCAAGAATGGAGATACATCAAAAGAATTATTAAAGTTGTCATTTTGTATCAAATTAAGTACAGATAACATTTTTACCTAATAGTTTTTTTCTGTGACACAAATACAAAAAGTTGTCACTTTTTGAAAAATTTTGGAATTTTCCTTTATACTTGCCGTAAGTTTTAACTTCTTAACAAATTTCGTAATTGTGTATCAACGGGATGCATAAACCCTCATAGTTTATCGTCATTTGATTGCGATGATTTAGAAGATAGATTTTTTTGTGCTCTAAGGGAATATAGACTTGAACATTGATGTATCTAACCTTTAAGCGATCTTGTACAAAATCCTCTTTACAGACGGACAGACGGACAAACAACAAAGTTATCTTAAAAGGATTTTGAGGTGTTTTTGTACCCTAAAATACCCTTGGCACATACATACATGCAACATACAGGTGCAATAGTGCAATGCCGTTACGTGTCGTTTGTAAGTTATAAAATAATATTGCGGGATATTTTTATTAACAGTGTCAGAACATTTTTTTCTTGAGAGATTTTTTTTTTAGTTTGCTCCCATAAGTAATTTTTTTATACGTTTTTTTTTTTAAAAATTAATAACACAAACGAACGAACGGACTGAAGAACCTATTCAAAACATTTCTTTGAATATTAAATCATTTTTTATCACTGTGTTAAATAATTACGAATTAAACTAGACTGTAACGAAGGTAATTTTCGCCAATATTGGACTGACAATTGAACTGTAACCATTCGAACATTGTTAGAAAAATACTACTATGTTTATGTTAAATTTATTATAAGTATAGATTACACTTACACGACGAAATTAACGTTTTGCAAATAATAACTCAACAATATATTTTATGCGTTATCAACATTTATTATCATATGTAGTCAATAGATATCATTGCGTATGTTTCTTTTTTTTTTCAAATATAAATATATTTAAAACTTTAAGTACATTATTTTTTGATAGAGTGTAGCAGTAACCTTTCCAAACTATTTTTTTTTATGCAAAGTGCCATCTATTTAGATGCGCCGTTTATTTAAATGCGCCATCTATTTAGGTTTAAAATTAAGGACAGTTTAAAAATGCTGTTTTTATGTTAAATTTCACCTAACATAAAATTATATTAACCGAAAACGATGTTGTGTTAAAGTATTCAAATTATTGATATTCCTCCCGTCGTAATTAGTGTTTAACTCCACAGAACGTTTTTTGCGTTATCAAGATTCGTTAGTACCGACTATTGGTCAATAGATAGCGTTCTTGTATCGATTTTATAATATCTCAAATATAAACTTCTTGAAAACTTAAATACTTATATCTTTAGTATAAAAATGATTAATATTCTTTAGTATTAAAATGATTAATATTCCTCCCGTCGTAATTAGTGTTTAACTCCACAGAACGTTTTTTGCGTTATCAAGATTCGTTAGTACCTACTATTAGTCAATAGATAGCGTTCTTGTATCGATTTTTACTATCTCAAATATAAACTTCTTGAAAACTTAAATACTTATATCTTTAGTATTAAAATGATTAATATTCCTCCCGTCGTTATTAGTGTTTAACTCCACAGAACGTTTTTTGCGTTATCAAGATTTGTTAGTACCTACTATTGGTCAATAGATAGCGTTCTTGTATCGATTTTTTAATATCTCAAATATAAACTTCTTGAAAACTTAAATACTTATATCTTTTGATAGAGTGAAGCGATTACTATGAAATAAACACTAAAAGCTACTTTGATTTATTTGTAATTTTTATGTATAAAAGTTGCTTAAATTTATTGTGTACTTTTTACGTGATACGTGTTCACATAAACAGACAAACAGACAAAAATTCCAAAAATGTTGGAAATGGATTCTGTTAATTATCCTTTAACACCCTGGCTAATTTTTTTTTAAATATTTTCAATGTACAGAAACGACTTTTCTACAGATTTATTATAAGTATAGATAATAATATGGATATTTTTAGTCAAGACTATTTATTTTAAGAGTTCGTGGAGGTATCAAGCTAAAATTGATATCAAATATCCAGGTCTACCGTCCTTTGAAGCACAGAAAGAACCAAGTTTCTATTTCTACGCCATCAAAAGATAGGAACATTTAAGCGTCGTTTTTGCTGCATTTTGTATGGAATTTGCCACGTAATCTGCCCTGTATACATATCTTGTGATATTGTCTGTCTTGTGTCTTGTGTGTGTCTGTTATTTTTTTATAAAATGAGTGCATACCAAGTCAAGCTTAAGTTTGTCAACTTTATTCGACGTGTAATCACAACCTATAAGGTATTTCTCGTATACTTACAATTATAAAATGTTGCAAGAAGTGAGAAATTACAGTATAAATAAAGTGGAAATCCGAAAATTTATATTTATCTTACAGATAATAACTATTATAAACTTGTGTAATTAGCAAACTAAAGTTCTTCAACTTTTATAAGTTGTTTTTTTCGTTGACCTACAATACTGAAATTGCTACAGGATCTTTGATGAGCGAATCCACCTCGCACACGACCGGTCTTTTTTTTATTTTAACTCAAGTTAACTTTTTGTTAAGAATTTGGAACAAAACATCCCGATTGGTGATTGGCGAGACAAATAGGTTACTTACTTGTAGCTTCGATCTCTATAATTCTAAGTACCAATATTTCACCATAAAATATATAGTTAAAAATAAGAAAATAAGCTGAAGATATAACATACAATCCCTTATTTCTCTTCCACGATAAGTAGTTACAATCTGTATACAAAACTAATCCTGTACTTATACGAGAGTGCCGCACTTACTGACGGAGAGAGCAGACGCGGCCGCAGTCGCGACTCACGAGTCGAACAAATAATTCACAGTTTTAAAGGCGCTAAGTGCCCTCCCGATGTAGCTCTTACTGTAATCGTCTCTCCTCGGAGTGATCACTTCCTTGTGTCTGACGCGCAGAGTGCCACGATGTAGAGTACTGAGGGCCCGTTAGCTGACATCCACAATTATAATTGCTTAAATTAAAGTTTTAGAACAATTGACTGCGTCTAAACGAAACTACGCAGAAACTTACTTGCGGAGGTAGATAGGGAGGTAAAAGGATTACTTGAAATTCCTATAGAAACATATAGCACTCTTCTCTTTCTAATTGTGTCACTGACGGAGGCGAGAAGAAACTTGAACTATACAGCGTAGAAAACTAACTAATGAAATATAAGTTCCTTGGAGTGTGTGAGGATGCACTGAGAAAGGATTTCTTGAAAATCCGATGAAAAGGGAGAACACAATATTTTACATGTTGTGGACTACAACAAGCAGACAACGTTGAGAGACGAAGGCGCTGGTAGTTTTTTAAAAGAATAGGTCGCAATAATCATTTATAAATAGTAATTAATCTTACTTATTTATTTCTAGCAAAGGAATTAAATTATAAACAGCTGAATATTAATAAAAATCCTTATAGTATATAAAGCATGTAGTTTACGGTAACCGCGGAACAACTATAAAACATAACGCCGCTACTACGGTACAGTGTGCACGAGTACTGCTCGCCGGTACAGCTCGCTCCGCGCTATTTACAGCGGTGGAATAATATTGACTTTATTAATGATTCAGTTACGTTCAGATCGAACAAAACAATTACTCTGAAGGCTCAGCCGGGCCAGGGGTGGAGGTAGGGGGTGGGGGGAGGGGGAGGGAGCGGGAGTGGGGAGGAAACTTAATATGGACGCGATGAATAATTGCTTTTCTGCTCAAATAACAATTATAATTATAAATAATCAATCTAATAGTACTGTATAACTATTACGAGTATGTGTATATATCAATGTGGTGTAGTATAAGAAATTGTGTTTGGAAATTGCTTTAGATTTTTAGGGTCGGGTCTTTTATATAAACAAATAGATATTATAGTAGTTTTGAGTAACTTCCCCTCGATCCTTAATACAAGTATAATTATAATAATTATAGTACAATGATTCATCGACCGGGAAGAAGTCAGTCGTGGCGCAGAGCCACAAGCGTATGTCATGTTGTGAGTTCGATTTCCATTCGGCAAAATGAAACATTTAATATTTTTATTTCTTCACTCTGATGTGGAGGTGAATTCCGCCTCTCAACCCGAAATGCCCCCAGAATTCGGTGGAAAGTTGGGGGCGGAGTGTCCTTACACTAGGTTCCCTCTTTGCCTACCTTGCTGCATGCGAGATACAGCGTGAAATTGGGAAAAATTGTGTAATGATTATAAGAAAAGTAACTGAAGCAAGTAAATACACTAAAATAAGGTATTTTTTCTATGTGTTTATTAAATTAGCCCTTCGAGTAGACATATATATGCGCAGAGCTTTTCATTCCTTGCTATAAAAATATAAAACTAGAATGTTAAAACTGGATGATTCAGCTTTTGTCACCAAAAAGTTACGAAAATTACAAATATAACAATAAAACCAAAATTGTTCAACTTACAACTGTTGCAGCACTCTTGCTGAATACGAATGTATTCTTTATTACTTGCCATATTAATCAAAGTTTTATTAAGGTTTGAAATATTAAAAAAGGGTCGAAACTTCAAGTGGTTGCGGTTTTAAGAAATAATTTCTTTCTGAATAAAAAAAAATATTAATTTAATTCTATCTATTAAGCTAAACGTACAGAGGAATAATTAAGTTGTAGAAAACTCTCAACTCATTACATCATATCAGACTTCTACGTACTTCTTATGCGTCTACGAAGGCGTTCTCTTACTTTGTCTGATACTATGACCATCAATACATCACGTCTAATGCAACAGTCCACAATTAGATGACATATTATTATTATATTATACTTAGAAATATATATAATTTATGATTGCAGTCACAACATTGTTCCCCCGCGCCGCCACTGACCTGATGTATTGTGGCGTAATACAGTGTAGTTATTATAAGCTTTATTAATCTTACGTATTATATTTGTACGACTTCTAGAAATAATTAAATTATTATAACAATAATCACACAATATAATATCTACAGTAATGGTAATGGTGGTCGTTATATCTCAATGATCGAGTCCCGCCGTCTTATCCCGCGACGGGAAGGCGCGACGTGAATATTAACTTGCGTAATTCAAATCTCCACTTTCCTCCCAATTATGACGACAGAGCAAACGATCAAGAGTACGAGAATATATATACATTCAATGTTTACTGACATTTGGATCATTATTAGGCGACTTGAATGTGTTTAGTTGAAGATGTTGTTACTTTAAGGTAATTATTGAATATTATTTAATAAGATTTGTATATGGAGCTAGTTATCGAGTTTCATTTGAGCTTAGTAAGTTTTAGTTTATAGATTTATTTCATGTAAAGTCTTAAAGCTTCACGCTGTATCCCGCACACAACAGTGTAGGCAGAGGGAACCTAGTGCTAAGACACTTCGTTCTCCACTTTCCGCCTAATTCTGGAGGCATTCGCGTGTTGAGTGGCGATTTCAACGCCGCGTTTTATCTCGACATCAGAGCGAAAAAATCCAAATATAATTTTAAATAAATATTTCATTTCCTAGAGTGCGGATCGAACCCATAACCAGTCAGTTTTGCAGTACACTTTATGGCTCAGCGTCACGACTAGCCTCTTAAATAAAGTCTGGCCTAAAGTCTTAAAGCACTTGCATAATTTAGCATATGTATTATTTTAAGTATTTACACAATTAAATGTTAATTTAAATATAAATTAAATGTAAAGGTTAATTAATTTATATTGAAATAAGCTACAATGAAAACAAATCAAAACAGAAAAAAAATAAAAATAGTATACGTGCATATATATATAAACGAATGTAAGGCGCGGTTTTGAATCTCACGCGTTTAAATTTTTAAACGTTTTCTAAGAAAAAACTTTGTCCCAAAACATAAATATAAACGGAAAAGGAAATAAAATATTATGACAAACATATAAAAAAGATTTCAATATGGCTTCCACATAAATATTGTAATAGCTTACCGTAAAAATGTAATAAATCATTCGAGCGTAGTCCGGGGTGCGGCCGCGATTTCTACTGAGATTTAAAATTTATAGCGCACGTTACAAGACGTTACCTGCGGACGACCTCGGAGTCTGACGTACGTCTTGTGGTAGGAACTGCGAGGCAGAGACCTGCAAAGTTGATTATATCGAGAAAATATTTAGTAGTTGGCTTATTTTTGTTTTTTTTTTTATTTCCGTAAATGTTTTGATCGTTTACTGTTACTGTCTTTAATAAATTAATTTTAAGTATAAGCATTCCCTTGGCTGTTATTCTTCACCATTGTAGCTTATTTGATCATTTAAGTAACATTTATATACGTACATACATACATTTATCGCTTCACGCTGTATCCCTAACTGAGTAGTCAGAAAGAACGAAGCGCCAAGTGCTACAGGAATTTTTAATTTTGTAAATTTTGAGGCCAGTTTGCGCAAGATCACAAGCGTGTTACTCTAAGCATAGCAGGCTGTGTGTTTGATCTCCATTCGAGGAAATGAAATTAATAAATAAATCAGCCTCACGTTGCCTTCTTCTCCTTCTGCCTACCCTATATATATTAATTACATTATCGTTTACATACAATTAATACCTATAATAGGAAAATTATATTTTTAACTTTACATTATTTTACAAAATTTTACTTAGATCTAAGGTTAAGCGAATATCTATATATTTAACAATTTTTCACATTACAATATATATTAAATTACATAACTATAAATAAGTACATGCTAAAATTTTATAATAATTGATAATTGATTTGATGTGAGATGTGAGGAATTTTGCACTAGGATAAGGGTGATGGCATGACCGCTATGGTGGAAGAGGTGACCGCTGCGTTCCTATCTTAACACACTCCGTTAAGACACTCCGTTTCCCACTTTCTGCCGAATTCTGGAGGCATTGCGTGTTGAGTGAGGAAATTAAATATTGAATATTTTCATTTCTTCGTTCTGATGTCGAGTCAATATGAGGCGTAGAGTTCTGCCACTCAATACGCAATACCTACAGAGTTCGTCTGAATGTCGGGAGCACAGAATCTCTACACTAAGCTCACTCTGCATATAGCAGACATGTTGGATATAGCGTGAAGCTGAAAAAAAATATATGACGGTTGTGTAAAATTTTATAAAAATTCATATATTAAATGATACACGTATTTTGAAACTTTAACTATGTAAATCTTAAGAAAAAAAACTTTTTATAACTTTTCTGCAAGACTCATAAAGCTAAGCTCAAATCAAACTCTCCAACTAACTTCAAATGCAAATCTCATTAAATAACATTCAATAACCACCTTACATAAGTTATTCACAAGAGTGCAAAACTATTTTATTAATAGAACGGGCTAAGCTCGTATGCTCCAACTAAAGGCCAATTTTCTAATATAAACTGAGACGGAATTAATTATCGCGAAGTGAGGTAAAGCGCGTTAGACGCGAGACTCTCCAAGTTGCTTCGAGGAGGAGGTTAGACTAAACTTTTGTCATTATAGCTGCGAGCGTCTGCGACTGTGGCTACGTGAGTTAAACGGTGAGATGTATGTGTGTGTGTGTGTATGTGTGTATGTATGTCCACTATATCTTGTTGAATAAACAAGGTTTGTTGTATATTTGAATGACGTGTTATTTTTATTATTTATTTAAAAGTAACTCAAAAAAAGAACGGTATCAGTTCGATTTATTTGTATGTAATGTTGTTGGAATTGAATACAATTAGAGTATAGTGAGTAGTGTCGGGTACCACAGTGCGCGTGCACAAGGTTGTTTCGACATGTTCATATATATCGAGTCGTGTCGGTTGATCTGTCGTTGGATTGGTTTATTTTCTTTATCAATTTAGTTTTATTTTAAAGTATACTAAGACTATAATGGAGCAACTAACTGAGTTTGATTGTCCAAGATACAAAATATATTTACTATAATGCTAAGTCTGGCCATTAATTCTGTTGTAATTAGAAATAAACAAAAAAATATATTTGAATTTGGAATCTATTATTTCCATAGAAAGAGTGAGTGCTATTGATAACTGGCATCGACGTTTAAACGACTGTGTTCCACCCATTGGAGAATACTTCGAATGAGCTTTATATATTCTTCATAGTTTTATATTAATGTATTAAAGTAACGGTACTTCGATCAGTTTGAACTGCAACAGAAATATGCGTGTGAATACTAAAAATACTTTAGCTAGTTACTGTACAAATAAATAACTTTACAATGTTATAAATAACATCAGATCTCGTATGTACGTACTTGTACTTGGTACCTAAGATTAAGAAATCTAATCAGACAAGAGTCAAATTAAATTTCCTAAACAAAATGACTAACGTAACTCGTAACGGTTGTAATATGTCAAACACCTTTTTCCAAAGTTAGTTAAAATTTCCCCCAAGTAAGGTGTGTTTTTCACACGTAACAGCCACTGAAGCATTACACGAACGACTCCCGCGAGCCTCGCGCCGTATTTCAGAGAAAGCTGTAAAAAACCGATGACGTAGCAATCACGAAGAAACCCCGCGCGGGATTTGAATATGTAATTTATACGGTGCAAGGAATTTAAGTGAACCGGTTCGTTCGTCGCTTTCTAACTTGTTTTTATATGAAATGCAGGAGGCTTTCTTGGAATGTGCATATGTAATGTAGGAATAGTTGATGTGTTTATTGTTTGGTGTTACTTTAGGTAGATACGTCGTTAATGAAGACTTGAACAAGCGCTTTAAAAGTAATTGATATTGGTCTATATTTCGAAAATAATGCGATGTATAGGTAACTGTAGTCCGGACATAGCTGGGTAGGTAGAGAGGACCTGGGAACTTAATGTTAAGATACTTCCATTCCGGACTTTAGCGGCATTGCGTGTTAAGTCTCCTTACCAAAGTGAGGGACTGTTTAAAGAAAATATTAACGGAGTGTCTTAATGGAAACGGAGCGTTTTAACACTAGGCTCCCTCTGTCTGCCTTGCTATATGCGGAATACAGCTTGAAGCTAAAAAAAAGTGCGAATTGGATTCACAACCTGTCGCGTTTACCATATACATTTACCACCACTGGTCCAATACGAATGCATATAGTAAATTATAGAAAATATCACAAATACATATAATATGTATCTATCTAAAATGCACAAGCAATATAACAGAGTGTAAGTAAGTGTCGGGAGCTCTCACATGTAACCGGTAAGCTCCTCCGCGCGGACCTGACGTCTGTATCGGCGGCTACTTCAGGAGATGATGCGGTAGTTTATAGTGGGTCGATGTTAAGGCACTCTGATCCTTGGTTGCATGTTGTTCGGCAGATATCAACGCCGCGCTTTGACTTGTTACTACAGTGAAGAAATGGAAATAATGAACGCTTCCGAAGTGGCAATCAAATCGTTTCGTTTACAATCAGGAGCTGTGCCGCTGCGCCACGACGGTATTTTGTGCCACTATACAAAATAATACATGTTGTTGTGTTTCTTTAAGCAATACGTTGTATTAGCGTCGCCCGTCGCGGCCGCACTGTGCTGCGTGTGATGTGCAAACTACTATAATATTATAGCCATTAAATTCAATATCAGCAACGCTTTTTTGGTATTTCCCATATTTTTCCACGTCAAATAGATATTATACATATATTATACAATAAATATGTTGTAGCGAAGCGGCACAGTGTCTGACTTTAGATGCGAAGCGGGTTTGATTCCCATTCGAAGTAATGAATTAGATTTATTCCGTCACTCAATACGCAATGTTTCAAAAATTGGGCGGAACGCTAAGAACAGAGTGTTTTAAAACTATTTCTCTTTGCCTATCCTGCAATATGCGGGATAGAGCGTGAAACAAAAAAAAAGATATATTTTCTCCAAAATGTTTAATAAAATATAAGAAAACTTTTAAAATATCCAAAAGGAGGTGAGGTATTCAACGACACGTATTAAGGTCGTTCAGTGACACGCTGTGAGCGCCAGTGTAGCGCCGCGCGCCGCTGCGAGTAAAGCGGCTGTCTGATACTGTCACTCCATCCTGTATAGATTCGGAGATTTGCGGCTTGAGACGTATTCAAATGGTTGGTTACATTCATATAAATGTAGGGTTATATAGGTATATTACCATACATATATCGATATAAATATCGATATAATTGTATTATGATGGGCTTATATCTGCGTGCGTCGTTCTTGACAAATGGTGTTTTATGTTACAGCGATAATTTAAATATTTATTTTGTTTGAAATTTTTCAAACTTTTTCATTGAGCACAGCCAGTGTAATATGTTACTCGTATTGTATTCATAACTTACTTACATAACTTACTATAGAAAACACTACATTTCTGTCCTTTAAGTTTAAAATATTTGTTGGAGCAGAAGCTAAAGCTGGTGTCTTTTTTAATATTGCTTATTACATCACATGGATTTGTTCCTTAAAATATATTAAAAAATAATATTTTTATTTTAATTGCCCCATTTAGGCGAAATAGAAAACGGATTGTCTCGACACTAAGTTCACTGTGCCGTCCCCCCTGCTGCGGGAAATTAAAAAATAAATTAATGTCTGAATTTCAAATAAATATTTAAACAACATTAACCAAAATATTTTTTTAGGTTCACGCTGTATCCTGCATTTAATAGGTTAAACAGAAGGAACCTAAATACTCCGTTCTTCGCACGTTATCCAATTTTAGATACATTTCGTGTGAAAAATTAAAATAATTCACTTCTCTGAGTGGGAATCGAACTCACATGGTTGCGTTAGCCACACGCTGTGCCGATGCGCCACGACGGCTTCGAAATTGTTTTTAAAAATTTTATTACTCATAATAATACCTACAATTGTACACAATTAATCGTAAAACTCTTCCCCCTCGCAACGTCCCTCGCCACGATCTCGGGACGAATCACTAAACTACTTCCCTTTGACGGTCTCTCAGACACAAGTAAGTAGAAGTAGAATGTTTCGTCCGGAAACTTTAACGGTCAAGAATTGTAATTTAACTACTTTTCTATTTTTACTTTTATTTCACTTTAGTTGTTACTTGGAAATTAATTATAAGTAGATATATATTTATTAGAAAAGGTTTATTTTCTTTATTGTGTAATACCAGCCACTGTATCATAGTAATTATAATTTATAATAATGTATTATAGTTGTTATTTTATTAACTCCACGCAGTATTCCGCACACGATTGTGTAGGCAGAGGGATCCTGGGAACTTAGGACTTAAGACTTCCCAACTTACGGAAACTTCCGTTTCCCATTATCCGCCAAATTCTGGAAGTACTATGTCTCGTTATCAGAATAAAGAAAAAAATACTAAAATGAAGAAATTAAAAAAAATAATATTTCATTTCCTCTAATGGGAATCAAACCCACAACCTCAGGAATCAAACCACTACCGCACTAAGTTGAATAGAAAAAATCAAATAGCTGCTCTACGTTTTTTCTTGATTAGAAGAAAGACAGTGGAAACCTAATATCAGTCACGACAGTCCGTTACACACTCCTTGGTAAAAAAAAATTCGTTACATAAAAATATATAAATACGAAAGTTCAATTTAGAACGCTTTATAAATTTCTAAAATTACAATTATAAATAACACATATATGTATAGTTTAGATATAAACATAATATTATTTTCAAAGTAAGCTTATCGATATAAAAAATACACTGTTTTGTGTAAGTAAGCCGAGTGTTGTAAAAATTTGAATACAGTATAAGCCTACCTGGGGTGAACTTTCAGCCAAATAACAACGGAAAATGGAAAAAGGCTCTCATATTTATCATCTCCAAGAAAAATGTTGCAGATAAAATACTGGTTTAATAAGCTAAGAGTTATTAAGTACACCAAAGTTGGTGAACTTTATTGCCGTGGAGGAGAAAGGCTTGTGTTTTTTGTATAATTTGAACGCGAGGCTCATTGAGGAGGAGGAGTGTTCACGTAATGTGGGTAATGTACGGGAGGGATGTGTTGCAGTTGCTCTCGTGACAGATTTTTGTTTTACAAAAAGGCCAGGTATCAAATAACTTAAAGTTAGAAACTTACTTTTAGTGCTAAAGTATATTATATTTTTGTATTAAAAATGTGAGTTAGACTCGCCCACCGATGGTGATATTAGTTTCAGGAGTGTGTCGGTCAACGGGAAGTGAAACTTATAAGAGTTAACAAATTTAAGTTTGTACGCACTTATTTTGTATGTAATGAACTACAAATATAAGTTTGTAATGATTTTTTTCTCTGATATTAATAAAAAATCCAATTTTGTCCTTTATTTGTAAGGTGGATCTCACGTTCTTCCAAATTTCATACTTGTAGGTCAACGGCAAATATTCTATAGGTTTTCATTACGCCGCGAATAAAGTTGATAAATTTAAGTTTGGACTCATCTGTATAATTGTTTTTTCAGTTTCACGCTGTATTCCGCTATAGCAGGGTAGACACTCCGTTCTCCACTTTCTGCCAAATTTTCGAGGCAAATTGCATATTGAGTGGCGCGGTGAGTGGCGGAGAAATGAAAATATTAATAAATAATAATTCATTCCCGAGTATGTATCGAACTACAACCGTTGCGTTTACACAATTGTGCTACTATGCCACGACGACGATCTCGTTTGTATGAAATGAACAAATATAAATTTGTAATTATTTTTTTCTACATATAAATTAAAAATTTTCGGAATATTAAATTTGTTTGTGTTGTAAGTTCTCACTTCGTGCCAAATGAAGTCTACTCGAAGTATCCTATAGGTTTAGATTGCTCAGCGCATTTGAGGCGCATTTTATAAAGGTTCAATTTTATTCTTTTAGGTAAGTAACATTAAAAATATATACTTTATATACTGATATTTAAAATTAAAAAAACTGTTTAAATGATTAGTTAAGTATACATATTATAGTGTTGATGGAGATGAATAAAAAGTCTACTCACGGTTTACACTGAGGATATTCAACACCACTTTAAAGTACATATAGTTTTGACACAAATGATAAATCACGACACAGTTTATACAAAAGTCAACCACAAACACATATATAAAACGGAACAAGATAAATACTGATTTGGAAGGAAATAATAAAGAGAACAAAGGAACGTATGGAAGCGCATCTTGATGCGCTTCCATACGTTCATATTTTACATATAACAGTCTATGCTTGCCACTTGTGGCAAGCATAGACTGTTATATGTAAAATATGCCGTCGACAAGGGGGTAGGCGTAAATGTTAGAACGCCTTACCGGTTCGGTCGACGGCAGCGAGCGCTTTCATATAAATATACTAAATACGAATACTTACTATAAAATATATAAATCCTATTAAATGTATATATGATTTTAAATGTGTATATAAATGACAAATAAATAAATTATAATATTGAAATATATAAATGACACATATTAAATAAACTATAAATATAAATAAAGTGTCTGGTCACTATTTGTCCTTCTATTTGTCTGTGTTTATCTGTGTTTGTCTGCGTATTCCACTCTATTTGTTCTTCTACGTGAATCAGAGCATAAATCTGCTCAAAACAAATATTTTCAAAATAATGTACACTTTGTATACGTTTTTCTGTGATTTTATTATCATTAAACGTAGCATTGTATGATTTTACAAAACATATAATAATTTTCGGTACACAAAAAATATTAAAAATGTATGACTGTCGTGTGTTTTTAAATTTCAATTTATAATAGCGCTGATCCCGTCATAAGTTTAGGTGTCGGGGCGTCATTAATTACTAGCGCGGGGCGGCGCGGGGGGGCGCGGGGCGGCGCGGGGGGCGCGGGGGGGCCGGCCGCGTCACATTTTGTCTCAATTTAACATATTTACCTACATTTTTGCTGACGGCTTCAACCCTTTCACTTTCCCTAATTTATGACCATAAATAAGAATGTTTTGTTTGAACTTAGCAAATAAGGGCGGAGGGCGGATCGTGATAGCGCAGGCTTAGCGCCGTACAAGGAATTGTCGGGATTAAGACCGCTGTTGTCGGATACGTTTTATTTTGTAGTGAGGTTTAACGTTGCTTGAAGTTTGCTTGTAACTGTCGTCGACATTCAGTGTTTGTAACATATGTACCTACTTGTATGTTCATAATATGTAAACATGAGTTGGTTTAAGCATTTCTCCGTTTTTTGTTCTTAATTTTTGTAGATAATGTTAAAATATTTGAAAATTTACAGCAGCATATTTTTAGCTAGAAACAAAACTCCAAGTGAATTCCAATTTGGCCCTCGGCCCGGACACAGCACCACTAATGCTTTGATAAAAGTTTGTAATGACATTCACTGTTATATTTTTATAGATAAGTCGCAAGTCACTGTCTTAGTCTTGGTTGATTTCTCTAATGTGTTTAACACTGTATAGTGTAGACTATGACATCTTGCTTGCTATTTTTTCATTATTTATGTATCATCTTTGGTTGAATTCAATTGAATGCATTTCAGAAGATATTGAACAAATTAATCGCAATCTTCAAATAATATTTGGATAGAGCAAATCATATGGCTTAAACTTAAATCCCACTAAATCTCAAACTATAAATAAATAAATAAATCAGCTTCACGCTGTATCCCGGTATCCCGCACACAGCGGGGTAGGCAGAAGGAACCTAGTGTTCAGACACTCCGTTCCCCATTTTTGCCACCACTGCAAATTAAATTTTCACATCTACCACCTGTTATGTTTAATTGTACTCTTATATCTCACACAAAATCCGTAAAAAAATTGAGTATTATCATGGATGACATAAGATGTCATCCATGATAATACTCAATTTTTTTACGGACACCGCTTGTCACTATTAAATATTAGCCGTAAGATATTTGCCACAATGGGTTCTCTCTCATATCGCAAAAAGCTGCAATAATTCGGCGTCGATATTTCGCACTCTCTATTCTATTCTTTTCCATCCTAACACTCCTCTACTACCGCTACCTTAAGGAGCGTTTCACGTTCCTTGGCTCCGATACTTCACTTCATCTCAACATCTGCTCTAAAAGCGATAACAAGTTATAGGTGGCTATGTGCAATACAGTATGTATGTACAGTATAGGTTTCAATGATTCCTTCACTGTTAAAAGCGTCATTTTATGGAATAACTTACATCTTGTATCCGACACTGTAAATCGCTTCACGTTTTAAAAAAATCCTTCAAGCATTACAACAAAATAATATTTTGTATTTCAGTTCGTATGTAAAAATATCTTTATATGTATTTGTATATAATTGTATGTAATGTATTTGTACACTTATGTTATGTTTATTATATTTGTGCTATATGTAAACTTTTATAATGTTGTATATTTATTTTTTCTAGTAATTTATTATTGTTATTTCTAACAAACTTTTTATGCACTACACGGTTCATATATTATTATTTTTATAAACGCCCAAAGTTACCTGTAAAAGATCACGAACGTGATAATGTCGCCTTGGCCAATTTTCATAATTGTGAGTTCAGTACTTTTCGTCTTCACGTTGTCTGTCAGTCACTTAAGTGATGGAAGACTTCTATATATAAAAATTATAAAGTTATATGATTAATTTTAATTCATTGTGACCGAGTGATGGAAGCGAGCGGAGATGAAGACGGCAGACTGCGTGCTGCGACAAAACATGCTTAAAGATAAAAACGTATAAATATTATACACCAAAAAAATTTTTTTTGAAAATAATTTATGAAAAAGAGTATTAAAAACTTTAACTAAAATTATTAAGACACTTGTGTAAGTAAATTTTGAACTTTTTCTCATTTTCTTTTTCTCATAAGTTGCGAAAAGCTTCAGCGCCACTATATCAGTACTTACCTAACTTCCGGCCACCGTCGTATACCAGTTTATTCAGTGTGAGAGCTTGTAAGTACTTCCACCTATTATTCTTAGTGGCTAAATAGAAAAAAAGAACATTTAACTTAAAATTTAGTAAATATCAGTGATAATCGATATTTATACATTACGTGAGCAGAGTGATATAAGATTTGAGGACTTTAATCGACCACCACAACAATGTATCTTATTAACATAGAAACATTTGAAATGAAGAGACATTTTGAAAACGAGTAAGCACTTTCGAATAAAAAAAGCTACCACCGATTCGGAAGGTAGTTCTGCTGAAAAGAGCCGGCAAGAAACTCAACAGTTGCTCTTTTCAAAATCAATGGTATAATTTAATTATTACATTAACTGACAGCTATCCTGAGTCACATTCAATAGATATTAACTCCATACGTCTTAATGCTGTAAATATTCTGGAAAGAAAGTATAATAAGCTTTACTTGTTAGTATTGTTTTTACAGTCACTTTAAATTGTTGTAGCGATGGAGTTGCAAACTTAGAATATATTGCGGAATTTTATTATATGCACGTATATTTATAACGTACTTATGGTAAAATAATATTTATAATATTTTTTTTTAATGATTTTTACGTTTTAAAATGACAACAAAAATTACAGCAATATACCCATTTCCAGCATTTTTAAATTGTTATTCTACACTTAGAAGAAAAATAGATTTTTTTAGAAAACGTCTAATAAATTTGACGTAGTGGGATTTAACCCGCGCATCTTGGAAAACTCATATCCCGCTACGTTCAAAATTTGTACGTTTTCTAAAAAATATTAACAAATATGTTCATAAAACCCTGCTGTGTGCGGAATACAACGAGAAATTGAAAAAAATGTCTTAGAGATGATTAAACAAATATATATGTTTTCCAATCTCAATAAAAATATCCTGTTAGTTGACCGCTTCTATCGCCTTTCCTAGAAATAGTCTCTAAGACTCTCTATAAAACAAAGGTTTAACAAGAACAAGTAAGTATTTATGAAAACTTGCTGGTTAATGCTGCATATACGGCGGGTGTCACGTCGCTCAGCTACCACGGGTCGAGGTGTAAATATGGTACCTTACTGTCATCACTGTAGAAATCTACTTTTTATTTAGACATGATAAGCATAGAGAACCTAGTATTGAGACACCCTTTTTATCAGACTTTACTATTTTTTAATGACAAATGGGTGAAGAACCTTATTAGGTATTTTCAGAGCAGATGAAAAAAAATATTGCATTTAGATATTCCCCCATCGTAGCGCAGTAGCACAAGCGTGTGGCTGTAAACACGACAGCTGTAAGTTCGATCCCCACTTCTTTAATAAGTACAGCCTACCCAACTACTTCTCCTTTCAATATTAATATTCTATACATATATTTAGTTAACTAATGTAATAACCGCGCTCGCTATCGACTGTCGCCCAAACGGAAAGTAAGGGTCTCGTATAAAGTTTACTATAACACAATCCGAGTTTACGACAGTTACATACTGTGAATACATTATTGGGAAGTATTTTTCAATATTCAGAGGATATAACATGTTTTAGTGGCGGCTGAGCGCCGCGACTGAGGGCGGCGGCTGAGTTATTGCTCAATTTTTTCACCCACTCATCCCATATCTTTACTATATATCTTTTTATTGAAATATATAATATAAAAAATGTTTATTGGAAGCAACAAACGTTTTGCTTACTAAAACTAAATACGTGACGGATGTAAGTTCGATTCCCACTTGGAGGAATTAATTTATTTCCTTTTCCTCGCTCTGATACCAAGACAAAGTGCGGCGTTGAATTTCGCCACTCAACACACAATGACTTGAAAATTGAGCAGTGTGTGAGAAACGAAGTATATTAACACTAGATGTAACCTAACCTGCTGTATGTGAGATACAGCGTGAAACTAAAAATATACGAAAGTAAGCTAAATTATATAAGGAAACCTATGTGCTTTTTATTTCTGTAATTTATCTGTTTCTTTTAAATTTTATTTTATTTTAATTTGAGACTTTTATAAGTCATTGGGTATACTCAATATCTGCTCTACGATTTTCTAAACTTCACTTCAATAGAGCCGTCACTCAATGTCTCTATCTAATCAGAATCGATTCCCCTATAATTTATTCTCATAATCGACGTCTCGCTAAAATTAAAATGAAATGGCTTTAAGATTTTTTTTTATTTTTAGTTATTGAGATTCGTTAAATAATTAATTATGCAGTGTATAATTATCCAGGAAGCCAAAAGTATTAAGAGGCCAGTCGTGGGCGCAAGGGCACAACATTGTAACTGTAAACGCGTTGTGGTAAAAAGTTATGGATTCGATTCCCAAATAGGAAAATGAATTATATAATTTTTTTTTTCTTCGCTGTGGTGTCGAGGCGAAGAGTTTCGCCAATCAACATTGCAATATCTCTAGAAATCAGTGGAAATTAGGCAACCGAAGTATCTACGGAACGTCAATGGAATAGAAACAGAGTATCTTAATACGAGATTAAGGGATTCCCTTTGCCTGCTTTGCTATAGTATTACTATAGTATTAATATTTTGCTATAGTATTAATAAATATAGCCATCCATACTTGATTGAATATTCTCATTTGAAAGATTTACTTTATTTATTTTTTTATTACTTTCTATTATTTCTTGTCTCATGTAAAACAAATTGCAGCGTTAGGTTTCGCCACTGAATATGACATTCCAGAGTCGATTGAAAGTTGGGAATGAAGAGTCTTAAAATTAGTTTTTCTTTGTTTATATAAATAGTGTTTATTCCATTCAGGTAGATTTGATAAGCACTAAGTAAGTCCGACAGGCAGAAGGAGGTCGCTAACTCTCACACGAGGTCTCGACGCCGTCGGGACTCGGGAGTGTCTCCGCTAAAGACATTGTCAATAACAATTTACATATTCGATGTATCACAATTAGGCTCGTTGCTGCTGCTCTACGTCGTTGTGACGTCATTGTGACGAATATGAAACTTCACCTCGGAGCTGATACTCGTACGTATTACGTGTTGTTGGGTAGTTCGTCGTGTCGTACATTCATTATTACTATATTACTACGCGTATATATATCAATATGAAAATACAGTTAATTAAATTTAAAAGAAGCATTTTTTGTAGTTTTTGAAGTGCCTTGATTACGGGTTCCAATATAATATAATTTTAAATATGATTGATCCCAGTTCCTTTTTTCAACTTATTTTATAAGTGTAAAGTTTGGGTTTCATCAGCCAACAGGCACTTTCTCTGAACTGTTCCTCTGTGCCTACAAGTATACAAAAATTTGTAATGTAATTTTTCACTTATTGCTTAATGCCATAATTGTAGATATACGGTGTGTAATATATAAGTTTTTATTACGGCGAGTTTTTACAAAATGCAGTAAAAACGATGCATAAATGCTCGCATCTTTGATTGCGTTGACCTAGATAATATTGACAGACGGACGACCAAATTACCCTATAAAAAGTTAGTTTTTCTTCCCTTTACTTTTTACACTATTGTTACTTTCTCTTCTACTTTTTTATTAATTATGTAATAAAGTATCCTCAATACCTTCACTGAAGCTCAAATAACATTACATTCATTCTATCACTTTTAACGAGGGTTTACGCTACTTATTACGCTGATTCTTAACCCATGTAAAGGATTATAGGGCGCCGCATATATTCTCCCGCCGCCTTACCCAGACCTACCCCGCCCTACTCCGCCCTACCCCGCCCTACGCCGCCCTACACCGGACCTCATGAATATGTAATTAACGACCTGTACCTTCCACCTAATGGAAGTATGGGATCATAGATATTTTATATCGCATTATTTTTGATTTATAACACCTATATTTTTATCCGCAGCAAAAAGGAGCACTGCAGTCCCGACTAAATTAGTTTTCGTCCTAAGTTCACAACGTTTATCACTAGTTGTCTGTTCTTAATATTATAAAGACCGTGGCACACTTTTTATACTACGCTTGGATGTACCCCGGGTAGATTCCCGGTAGGCTATTTTAATTTTTTACTTATTCCTTTGAAAACAGTACAGTAGAAAACTGTCTGGAGACTTTGAACGTAATGTCTTATCGATATGTTGCTTTCAATATCTTCGACCGCCTCAGACTTCGATAAATCTGAGGCGGTCGTGACGCAGTGGCACAAGCGTGTGACTGTAAACGCAATACGCTCTGTGGTTTTGATTCTCACTCGGAGGAATGAATTATTATTTATTAATATTTTCATTTCTTCGCTTTGGTAATAAGACTAAGGGCGGCGTTGAGTTTCGCCTTTCAACAACGAAAATTTGGCGAAAAGTGGGAAGTTTTACCAATAAATTCCCTCTGCCTACCCTGTTATATGCAGGAGACAGCGTGAATCTGAAAGAAAAGTCAAATATTTAACGTAATAACTCAATTGCAATATAATTACAACTTCAATTAGTTGTTGGGTAAAATCTTCGGGTTTCATAAAGAAAAGATATAGGCAGAAAAATGTTGACTACAAAAAAAGAGAAAATGTGCCATGTCCCAATTAGATGTAATATTGAAGATCTGGCAAACGATTTATAATAAAATTCTTCAGAAGTTTTTAAAGACAGCTACTAGAATGTTTGACTACTAGAATGAATTTTGAGATATACTTACTTATGATATATTTTTAATGTTTATATTAGGCTAAGCTAACCAATTAATATAAGCTAAGCGCTTTCTATTTCACTTTTAATTTTCTTTTTTTTTTAACTTCACGTTGTATTCCGCATATAGCAGGGTAGGGAACCTAGTACTAAGACACGCTGTTCCTCACGCACCGCTCTGTTAAATAGCCAAACTCAATGCCTCGTTTTGTCTTCTTACTAAAGCGAAGAAAACGTAACTCTCAAAAACTCATTCCCTTGATTTCGGTTGGAACCCACAACTGCCGCGATTACAATCAAACACTGTGCCATGCCATGCCATAACCTTTATATTTATATTTCACTTGAAAAACCCAATTAAAAATCAACATAAAAAAATACTTAAAATTTTATTATAGACACACAAATCATTAAAATAAAATCAGTAGCGACAAAACACGTCGCAATCCATAGATTTATCGGTCGTTCGTGCCAAAAGAATATTTTTGCGGGTATTTTTCTGATAACTGCAGCGGACGGGGTCTACCGCTCCA